>DWAJ01005528.1:0-11419 GCA_018238005.1 Eurema mandarina | reverse complement strand
ATTTATTATTTTTACACTTCACTTCATAAATTTTAGTCGAGTCAGTCAGTCGTTTCTTTCTGCCCTTCGTAAAGGGATAGTGAACTTTACGAAGAACCTCGACGAATCTTGGAGCAATCGGAACGGCGCTACTCTGCGCTCTCGAATGAATTCTTCATTTCCTGGACACTTATTAGCTAATTTACTGCATGATTTACTATAACAATCAAACATTAAATCACTTTGTGCACCAAAAAAGGAATATTCAATTTAGATTACAAACTGACGCCGCAAGATTCCCGCCAAAACTCTCATCAATTTCAATTGATTAGGACATGACATTTCGAGTTCGACAACTGTCATAACACCGAGCGCTGGGAAGACGGCCATTATGAGTTCTGGTCGATAGAGTGCGCGCGCGCCCACGTGTTCTGGTGGAATGTTTTAAATCCAGTGATACTTTGTTAATCATTAAAAATTATAAGCTTTGATTTACTATTATGAAATTGATAAATAACGAACTAATCGTGCGGTGAAATATTTTATTGAATTGAACGAACGTTGATCTCCTCGCCCGACTACCCACGTTATATCTACCCACTATACGGGTAAAACCTAAGATTGTAAAAATGTAAAGCCAATTATAAAGGAGGTTCCTACAAATAAGTATGTTAAGGAAACGTATTAAGGTAATTACAATTTTTTCAAATTAAAACATTGAAAAAAACATAAAATTTAAAAGAACGTAAGAACAAGGGATAACTTCTTAACATCAAACAAAGAAAGACATTTGGTTTGAAGCTATTTTTAGACAAGGACACGTGTCGAAAATATGTTAATATAGTAATACACGCTTCTTTGGGGTGGGTAAAGTTGGACAGATTCGTGCAGCGGTAACGCATACCTTTGCGCCAAGGGTTTTGGATTGAATCAGCAATAATGAAAAAAAAATATATATAATGTATTGTACAAGTGTTTATCTCTTCGTCCAACACAACATGGCAATTAAATAACCGATATAAGTACATGTACTCGTACATACTGCAATAAGATACAACTGTATGGGTAATCGAAATCACGATCCTTGGCGTAGAAGACATGCGTTACCACTGTACCAGTCAGTCGTCGATATTCAAACAAAAGATAGGGATAAAATCTTGTTAATATAGCATAGCTAAAATAATATCATAATTTGTGCTTACTCGTGTAAAACCGCGGGGCGTAGCTAGTCGCACGATAATTACATAACAATATAATCTGGTTGGCAACGAAGCGAAATAAATTGACACTGTTGCTACAGTATAGTGGGTTAATTCTGATCTGAATAGATCCTTTGACGAAGTAACTCAATCAAAGCGATGTGGAGTAAAATTTGATCTTCGGATGAGATTGGAGAACGTATTATTATGGCAGGGTTGGAGATGGTTTAAGTAATATTGTGGCTAATATTTTTAAAAAAATCGTGGGGACGTTTGGATGTTTCTAACTCTTGTGCGGAATAACTAGTTGATCAATTTAGTTGAAATTTGCAACTCCTATGGTAAAACTGGTAGATAGACTTGGCTGAAGTTTGGAATACAGGTAGATTGGAACTTGGATTATTATTAGTAATAGTTGTCCCTTCGCGACTTTGTTCACGCTGTACTTATCCTACATGTTGCCTTTTACCCTACACCTATAAATTATAAATCCCACCCTGGTACTTCATGGAATATTCTAATGAATCATCGAGATATGCGGTTAGTAACACAATTGCGATTCATTTTAATATTAAACTAGCTTTTTCCAGCGGTTTCACTCGCATTGAATCAATGAAATAAATGTCTGAAATAGAAAGTAGTCAATGGTCATTGTGATTCATCCAAGAATATGTGTACAAAATTTTATGTTGATCTGTACAGTAGATTTTTGCGTGAAAGCGTTACAAAAGTAAGAATATAATTAATTACTCAGAAATGTACTGCAATATTACGCTACTTATATAGAAATAGAAACATGTGTATTTGTAAAAAAAAAGTCGTACAACAACGTCCCAACTTATTATTTATTAACGCGTTTTGGGACCGACTGACTGATATCTAAAAAAGTCTGCTTTCCCGAAGGTTCAAAGGAATCTAATACTGTTAGTCGCTTCTGAGACAAGAACTTTCGGGAAGAAATTGATGATTAAAAATTTAACAAAAAATTTCTATGTAGGTATGTCTTTTTATTAAAAGTGACTTTCTATTATAAAAAAAATTAAACAAAACTTTGCAAAGCGACATTGTTGAATTAGCTTTAACACGTGGTAATTTTATACTAAGTAAGATTTGTGACTTCCAACAAAGTATTATATGTCGTTATAGGTTCAAGACGATCTTCTTTCTTAAAGAAAATATTTATAAGATTGTTGATTGTAAATAAACAACATACGGGCTGTACTGTTTTATTAAGACGCTCTAAGTGTAATTTGCTTAAGGTATTATATAAGATTACTGTAGTATAATACAAAGTCGATTTCTTGTGTCTGTCGCTAAGTATGCATAAATCTTTAAAACTATGTTTTTTTTAGTAAGAGTGATTTAAGAGGAAGGTTTATGTTTTTAATGCATGCAAAAACGCGGCTAAAACTTTTATAAATAGCATTAATCACAGGTAGACAGGTAAAATATAGTTAAATTTAACGTTAATTGAACAACGCCAACAAATAGTGTAACGAATACGAAGGAAGTTTAAAATTTGTGTAAAGTTTCAACAAGATAAATTGAGCAAGTTTCGGGCTTCGCGAGCGGTAATATGCGTACATACATACATACAGACAGGTCGGGGCTTACGGATATAGGTATATAGACGTGTATGTTATACTAGATGGCTTTAGACGCGGTTTATTAAGGAAAATAAATGGCATGATGTTATGGCTTTTATTTTCCTTAATAAACTTAAATTACTTTTTTTTTGTTTATGTTTTTGGATACTACATTTAACAAGTAAATTATAAATAAATTGTGTATTTTACGACACTAAAAAGTAGTCCAGGATGTCAGCTCAGTCCATACCAAAACTCTTTTAAAGCCGCTCTAGTCGTTTAGACGTGAAATAGTAACAAATATATTTATTATAAATTACTTATTAAGTACTAATCGTAACTATTTTCCTTTTACCATTCAGAACATAATTTACAGAATCGTTTACTTCACTTAATATCCCATGTCCTTTCGATGTCCCGTTTGATCTCGTTCCAGGGTTTTGCATCAATAAACGTATTAAAATGTTCTAATTCTTATCTCTCCAGTTGCCCCCTCGCACGTGACGATCTCGGGGCCCTCGGAGGCCCGCGTCGGGGACCCGGTGCCCCTGACCTGCGCTACGGCACCATCGAATCCTGCTGCTGAAGTCAAGTGGCTAGTGCTTGGAAAACATCATCGAGAAACTAGCAATCGAACTGTTATATCTCCTGAAGGTATGTTTTTTTTTATTAGAGGCACCCGCCTCTAATGGGGTGGCTGCTATGTCCTTCCGAAATATTGTCCGGGATCCTTTTTATAGTTTAATTAAATGTATAGTATACATATAGTATAGTTTATAAAATAATACAGTTTGTGTCTTAAATCTAGTTAGAGCTGAATTCGTTTTAAATTGAAGTAGATGGATGATTAAGGTTTAAATACAAAATTAAATTCAATTAAATAAATTAATAAATTTGGATTAAATACAGAAAAATCTATCAGCTCTCCTAAGCTTAAACTAGATATCGTCATGTAAAAACCGCCATGTAATATTAATACCTAAATATTGATTGAAACATTGCTTCTTTCTACCCAAAACAAAGCTTGCATTAAATCTCGATCCGACCTTGAGAAGCAATATAGCTATTTGCTCGCGTATCTCTTTACTACTGTTTATCATACACTCCGTATGATTTATCATGAGCCACAGAAAACATACGAGATGAACTTGATAAATGTCGAATCGTTCGGTCCTGTCATAACACTATACTCTTCAAGGCTGAGGGTTTCTTTGTTCGGAGAGTTGTTGCTAAGAGACAAGTGTTACGTTCTTCTTGGTTATAATTTTACTAGCCGCTCCCGCGGTTTTCCCCTCTTAGTTCCCATTCCCGGGGCAATACCGGTATAAAAAGTATCCTATGTTTTAATCCAAGGTGTCATCTATTTATACTCCAAATTTCAATTCAATCGGTACAGCCTTTTTGCCGTGAAAGAAAGATAAACATACGGAAATACTTTACCACGTATTATACATAAGTATGGACTAGTTTAAGAGCGCTTTTACACAGCGCTATTTAAATCTAGTCTAATGGTAAGATGAGGTTATATTATGGTATCTAGATAACGGATAAGTAGCATGAGTATTGGTTTTTATAAGATGGGCAACTGAGCAGAAGTTTTGCTTGATGGTAAGCATCCACCTTCGCCCATGAACTATAGCAAAGTGTACTCATTACAACCTATGGAATAAGGGACATTGCCGATCTATTAAATTCGCATAAGGAAAAGGAAATTTTGAAAAAATGGAATAAAGGATGATCTCTCATGCCCCAAGGAAAGGAGAAGACATCTATGATGAGATGCCACTATTTGACGCCGGTTGCCTGTCATGACCACTCCGGGCGAGCTGGTCTCATTCAGCATGGCTGTCCAAAATATTCGTTATAATGATGGGGGTTATATGAAAGAAATTTTTAACTATTACGCCCACAGTTTTCAGCCTAATCGTATAGCTTGTTTAACGTGAATGTATTTAAAAGTGTTTTCATTTTATTCCCAGGCGGTTGGATCACCACGTCGAATATAACGGTGGTGGTGGAGCCCAACAGACGGTCAGTGGTGGTAGTCTGCCACGGGATCAACGCGCAGCTCACCGAGAATGTCGTCGCAACACACACTATCAATGTTTTGTGTAAGTTTTATTTTTAGCTGTTTTATTTATTTATTTATTTTAAAAATGTACTGCCACATAATACATATTTCACATTCAATTATTTCATACAATGATAACAACCATACATTTAAACTTCCCTCCCCCACCCCCCTTATATTACACACATAATATATTCATTACAATACCACACATAATTTTATATGTTTAATATTAGTATGATTACCTTCTAAACTATTCAGGTATGAAGTTTTATGAAACTACAATAATTATGTAATGACAAACGTCTGAATAGAATAAGCGTATACCTTATAACATAAATTTTATTTCATCCAGACAACCTTTGATATAGTAACGATAAATTAATAATACTACAATTTTAGTCTGTACGAGGTATAATAGGTCACTAAGAAGTGATTTTTTTCAAACAACCTTAAGAATAGGTTGTATAGCATTTACATAATACTCGTAATACCCCAATTTTCATCTCCATACGAGGTCGTTCAAATAAATAATTCTGAATTACGAAAATTCAACACTAAAAGAACCACGTTCATAAAAAGTTAAACCATTCCCGAGATTTATATTTCCACACACACACACACACAGCTCGAGACGCATTATGTACAATGTATATTTATAGTAATATTAACATAGCGAGGGACCAAGTGTCTGTCTGTTAACGATCCCGCATTCGCAGGACACGTGCTTTGAAATATAAGCGTTTAGGGTTGCCGTCGACTTGATAGGTTTGCGCGAACGAACGAGAATTCGTTTGTGTTTAAATTCTTAATTTGAAAAATCTTTAGTGACCTAATGTGGTAATAAGATGGCCATGAGAATCGTTATTTTGTTGTGTTATTAAAAAAAGCAGAGTTGGTGTTAATTCTTCAGAGATGCCATCAATAAAATCTAGTTTTCGTATTATGGCAACAACCTTTAATAGATTAATTAATCATAGTTTATAAATAACATAATTATTAAGCATAAAGCATGTGTTAAACAAATTGCTTCTTTTTGTAATGTCATTTTCTGGACCAATACGTTTTGTTCTTAAAACATGGTTAATGGTTATATTTACCATTTACGAATTAAAAAAAATATTATATACTGAATGGAAAAATATTATATATGAAACCCATAATAATATCACAAAACAAATGTTCACTTTAAAAACAGACATTGGTAAGTAAGTTTGCTATATAACTAGGAAAATAATAAAGTCACCACCGAGTACACACTTCAAAGTACACATTAACAGAGCAAGTGAACGATAACCCTTACGGAGTGTTAAAATACGAGGTCCATAATACCCCCAAGTAAACTTAGATTAACTGAAGAACGGACCGGGCGGTCATTAATTTTAACTTTAGTTTAGAGATTTTTAACCGTTAATAAATGGCGGTTAAAAATGGATTTTATATGGAATACGTAATTTTATATTTAAGTGCTTTTATATAGCGAAATGTTATTATTATTTTTTGACTTTTTGATATAATGCAGTGGTAACTGGTAGGAAAACCTAATAGGTTGTGGGTTCAAAGACAGTTAGTTTAAAATATTAGAAGATTACGTTACGAAGTATTACGTTTCAAGTGTTACTATATTATGTAGCCTAGTTGAATAATGATCAATATATTTGAGTTTACAAATCAAGTGTTACCATATGAAGTCTAGTTGAATAAAGGTGTATTTGACATTGACTTTGAATATTTATAGACTTACTGTACTATTTAATAATAGCTAGGATTTTTGACACCAATGTAAATCATGTTTGAAAATTTCATTGCAAGCGTGATGGCGTGACGAGAAAACACTTCATATAGGTACTAACCATATTGGTACCTATTCGTGAAAACGCGTGGATTTTCCCAAAAAAATATAAAGTTAAAGGCTTTTCAAACACCTAAAGCCTATTCATCGCGTTCGAACTGAAAATTTATTTCTAAAAAAAAACCGTCCTTAGAATTTCGTCTAGCGAGCTCGTTTTTGTAAAGTTTTAGTTTCGTTCGCGAAACGAGTTTATTTTCTTTAATTAATCTTTAGTTTAATTTGAGTGGAGTTAGTTTTTAAGTGTTAGTGGTAAATTAATGGGTGATCATTATAAATAATTATACTGACGATGGTTTGGTGTAGACGTAACATGACTGACTTTTACGACAAGGGATATCGGTTCGATTCCCAAACTCGACGCATTTGCAATACTCAATTTGCATTAGTATATTTCTGGGGTCTGAATGTTACTATGTATTACACATGCACATATATATGTATTTTATGTATCTGTTCTCTAGTTGCTACTACACAATGAATAGATGGTTAAAAATGAGCGTTCTTTATGCACGATATTATTATGTTTAATTTATACATATGTCTCTTGAACTTCATTTAAAATATCATCTAAATATGTTACGCATTTTTAAAATATTAGGCATTCAGACTACAATACAAAAATACATATGAAATAATTAATCAATTTTAATTTGTTAACTATAAAATTTTACTATAGTTTGTATTTTGAAGTACCAAGACTGAAGAAATGGAAGGAGATGTAAGCACTAGGCCATACGTTATACAAATTCATATAATATGTAGCTCATTAAGGGAATACATTAAGGCTTTTCGGCAAGATGGTATCGAAGCTATCGCACCCAACTAACTCGCTATCAAGACTACATTAATCATTTGTGCGCAAAATGGTGTAAGATACAGCCTTCTGCGAAGAAATATACTAAGATGCTAACTTGTATTGATTAATAATATGTCTTAAAGTAATTAGCATTAGGATTTAACGCATTAATTACGTATCTACAATCATATCAATCGGTTTTCAACAATCAATAAATCAATTATAATCAAATAATAATTATTTTTTAATAATCAATCATATTACGCACAATTTGACAAGCTATCATCTATCGATAATAATACTAATAATGTGGTAGAGATTGACTTTCAAATAATAGTTTAAAGTTTCGCGATTTATATAAGACCAATCGGTATTCTCGCATTTTAAAGTAACTTATAGGTTATATAAGGACCTATATTTTAATCAAAATTCTTTTGAGAAATCATTGTATAGCAGTAGACAAATTTAAAAACAAACAAACTTAATGGAAACAATGAAACAATTTTGTTCTCAAAGTTTTAAACTAAGGAATAACCGCTACAGTTTGTAATACAAGACGATTCATTTAAGACGTATAACTCGTATTCAAATGAACGAATGGACAGACATATGAGACACGATGTAAGCGCAAAAAGTCTTTAGTGAACACGATTTCGCTACAACATTACAAATATAAGCATCATCTAACAACTATTAGTGTTTAAATGTATGTAGTTATGGGGGAAGAGAAATTTCTCTTTATAACTTCGATGATGGGAGCAAAAACGTTTGGTATGAGAGTCTCGTTTAAGTAGGATGCTATTTTTTGTTACGGGATCGGACAAGAAAGTCTAGAAGAGAATGTGGAGAGGAAATGTAGGTGAAGTAATTTCCTTAGTCTTTGAGCTCAGATGATGTAGCTTTCTATTCGTATCATTTTTAAAATTGATTCAAATTTTTACCGATTGTCATTTACAGACCATTTTGGCATATCATAAGTTCTGCTTATATATCAAGATTTGACTCGTTGCTAAAATTTGTGTGTTTAGATGATTATCATTTTATAGTAATGAGAGATAACTTTTAAGTTTTGACGTCCTTGTTTTATTGAACATAAGTACTAGTATCTTATTTTAACTGAAATATATAGTCGATTTTTAAAAATATATTTCAAATGGTTGTCTCTTTGTGTTTCTAGAAGAGGTTCTTGACAAACGAACGACGAATGTGATCCCTAAAGTATTTTATATAGATGTCCGAAACTCCAAGGACACGAAACATA
This sequence comes from Eurema mandarina, assembly GCA_018238005.1. Classification (NCBI taxonomy): domain Eukaryota; kingdom Metazoa; phylum Arthropoda; class Insecta; order Lepidoptera; family Pieridae; genus Eurema; species Eurema mandarina. The sequence continues at coordinate 2,675 of DWAJ01005528.1, read as the reverse complement.
AAACCAAAAAATAAATACCGTAGATCCACGTCTTACGAAACAGCTCGAATTAGTCTCAAGTTGAAACGTTTTAAAGCACACTGCCGTAAACAAAGCTCAGAAAAGAAAATGCTATCTAAAACAGGACATTTAATCCCAACGACTCGGTTCTTAGAGTAAAGAATTCTGAATTCACCTGTCTAAAAACATTTAAGGGAACAATTAACTTAAGCGTCCCTCAGGGGTCTCCGCTAGGCCCACGGCTCTTTAATATACATGGATTTGAATTGACAAAGAAATCCAGATGGGTAATACACGATACTTTGACCTTGCTTTAGTGAAATTGGAATGGAATGGAATTTGGCAATGTTACTGAAGTTGGTTAAGTTGGTTAACTGGAAATTGTTATAAAATAAAAGTGGTAAAATTTTGAATTAGGTTTTATAGAATCTCAAATAAAACACAGATTAGGTTTAGGTTAATATGTCATATATATCATAAGTAATTATTCCTGTATCTCATTTAACGTGGCAAATATGTTATATACATTCCATTATTATAAATAGCAACTAATAATTTCAACGTTAAAGGACGAACAGACACAACACAAGACCGAAAATGGGATTTTAGATAAGGATAAGAATCTTTTTACATCAAACAATTATTAAAATCATTAGAAAAATCTTTTATGTAGAATATCTATGACCTAATATAACTTTAATAGGAAATTCCGTTTCTCAATACTATTTAAGTTTTGATTTACAAAGTGGAAAATTTTTAATACGGTCAAAGTTTGAGATCGATTTCAAGGAGAAACTTGGTTGGATTCACTTTAGAGAATTGAGAGTGGACTCTTTAGTTCGATGCTATTTCTTTAGAAATACATAAATTTCGTTGGAGAATTATTCAATTTAAATGGCTTTGTCGTGTCCTATGTACGAGTTTTAAATAACGGTTTTGTGTTACCACAATATTATCTTGATGTATGTATGTACTCTATTTATACTATACTAGCGACCCGCCCCGGCTTCGCACGGTTGCAATGCTTAAGTAACTACAGAATGTCTTCATACACAATGTTCAAAGCTTTTTGTCGATTATAATATCTTTGGAACTATTTACTTAAAGTACATGCTGTAAAAAGCATAATGCTGTATAGTTGAAAATCACATCGTAAATAACATTTTTTTAGTAAAGGATTAAAATGGTTATGGTGCTCTATCCCTAAGAGATAGGCATATGCCATCGCGGACTTTTTTGTAGAACTTTTTAGGGTGGACTTTTGTGCACATATTCTGTACATACTATAATATTTTGGTCTATCTCGTAAGGTAATATAAGCGCAAAGAAACGTTCTTATTTACGACATCACATTAGAAACCTCTAAATTCATCAGTATTTCTCTACTATATTACGCATGTATTATACATATAAACCTTTCTTAAGAATCACTCTACCTATTAAAAAATTATAATTATTAATTACTGCATAAAATCCGTTGTGTAGTTTAAAAGATGTACATACATAGGGACATACATAGGGACAGACAGACGGCGATAACGACTTTGTTTTATATTATGTATTGATTATAGCAAAGATTTCATTCAAGTTATCACATTTAAAAAAAGAATAGCTTACTCCTACGTGCCCAGAACTATGGTAGTATTATTTCTAGAGTTTAGAAACTTTGTCGAAATCTTGAAACTTAGATTATAATATGTTAAATTTGTTATCAATGAAAACATTAAGTCCCTCTTAGGGCTGTATATCGGTACTTATCATATAAGATTTTTCTACAATACGGCTACCCTTGAAACAGCCCTATTTACGTGTAAACAAAGGACACAAAAACCTAGAATCTAGGTCCAAAATACATCGTAAGTCTAAAACCGTAAAGGATGTAACCTAACCGGCAAACGCCGAAAAATATAAAGTGACATCGGCTGGAGCAATTAAGTCCAGCCTCTCATTAATGTAATGAGCGGAACGTGCCGTCCGGCTCCGGGGCGCGATCGATAATGTTGTACATGATTGGACCCTGTTGCCGCCGCACGAGATAAGTGACTAACTGAACGCGTAAGAAACGAACGCCCGTTTATATAGGCACGCGCGTTCGATATTTAAATTGCCAGCTGGCCATTTTGAAATGTTGGGTACGTTTCTAATTTCTTTTTTATTAGTATCAGCCAGGCTTTTTTAAAATTAGAAGCGATAGAAAAGAACACTAAGCATTTATAAAGGACTGTCTCTTTCTTTCTTTCTTATATATTATGGCATTAGCGTCCAGCTTTTTGCCAATGTCAAGTAAAATCGTCATCAAGTCGTCTTTAGTAGAGTCAGTCAGTCGTTTCGTTCTGCCATTCGTAAAGTGATAGTGAGCTTTACGAAGAACCTAGAGTCTAGACGAATCTTGGAGCAACCGGAACGGCGCTACTAAGCGATCTCAAATGAATTCTTCATTTCTTGGACACTTATTAGCTAGTTTACTGCATGATACACTATCACAATCATACATTAAATCACTTTGTGCACCAAAAAAGGAATATTCAATCGAGATTAAAAATAGACGCCGCAAGATTCCCGCCAAAACTCCCCAAGGACTGTCTCTGTAAACGCTCAATTCGGACTTTTTTTTAAATGTAACCCGCCATGTATTTTTGGTGGTAAGTAATTTTTCTTGATATTCGCCATTATAT
>DWAJ01005527.1:0-11419 GCA_018238005.1 Eurema mandarina | reverse complement strand
CCGCCGCCGTACACCAGCCCGCGGCCCGGCCGCAGCACCAGCCGCTTGCCCAGCGCCAGCGGCGCCGCCGCCACCGCCTCCTTGGGCTGCGCGCGCTTGCACTCCACCTTCTTGTTCTTTATCGTGTGGAAGTGGATGTCGCACACGCGCGCCACCGCCTCCTCCGAGTGGAACGTCACGAAGCCGAAGCCGCGGTGGCGCTTGGTCTGCTGGTCCATGAGCATCACGGCGTCCTCGACGAGCCCGAACTGCGAGAAGTAGGCGCGGACCTCCTCGGCGGAGGTGTCCTGCCCGACGCCGCCGACGAATATCTTTTTGGTCTTGGCGGGTTTGGGCGCGGACTTGGGCGTGGCGTGCTTGGGGTCGATGCGCTTGCCGTCCAGCGTGTGCACGGGCACCGCCAGCACCTTGTCCACGGAGGACGCCTCCTGGAACGTGATGAAGCCGAAGCCGCGCGAGCGCTGCGCGCGGCTCGGGGTCATTATGCACGTACATCTCACGAGCTTCTTTAGTAGTATGCGACAAATTACGTATAGTATTTAAAAAAGAAAAAAAAAAACATACTACTAATGAAACTCAAACTTTGTAACAGATATTTAAGCAAAACTATGACGGTTACATACATGAAATGTTTGCATTGCACTTTTAATTATATGTATACATGACTGTGTATGTAACTATCCCGTTTTGTGAGACACATTTTAGTAGACTTTGTACTAAGGGAAAACACCTAGAATACACAACCTACAGTACTTTATCTGTAATCTCAAGGGTTTTTACGGGATTTACATTCATGCTTTAAACAAACTAAATATTAGTCCTATATAATTGTGTCCATTGTGATAGTTTTGAAACAATATTAGTATGAGTTACTAATTGGTATTACTGTTAATTCAAAAACTATACAATTACAGTATCATCTTATTAAAAACCCAAGTGTTTCTAACAATCTAGCTCTCGATACTGTGACTATATCATAGGTTCCTACCGAGCACTTCATTTTCTACCATTTTGGAAGAAATTTACAAATGACTTATATTTGCTAGACTAATTACTCGTTTTGCTAAATTTATATATTAATATAAACCTTGTACACGCGAAAATATAGCTATTACTAAAAATATTTTATATTAAAAAAAGAAACAGAAATAAGAGTTGCCTTACAAGAGTTATGGTTGTCCACCATATTTAAAAATTTTATATATGCTAGCAAAACAGAAAATAAAAAGAATGACAAGAATATTTTACTATAATAGACAAACAGAATGTGTACTTTGGATATGAAAAGACATTATAACAATACTACATTACAATTTGTTAAAGATTTGCTTAAGGCATTAATGACAAAAAAAAACAGTTCAAAAAACAGGTACATGTTAAATATGATTTATAAAAAAATTACAAAAGCAAAAAATCTTAGCAATTTCTTTTAAAGTGGACTTTTAACTGGCAACACCAACTGAAATGGGGGACTACCCAAGTATTTTTAGAGTTTAGTCTATGCCTAACTCAATCTATATGTTAGTGAGTCTAGCATGCCGGTGTTTGTACTTTATACCCAATTCTTACATATATAGCCCAACTATTCATCTACTGTACCATAAACAAAACTTGTAATCAAATAAATTTATTTATCAATATGAAATATAATATTATCTTTCCACAAAAAAGAAAGTCAATAAAGCACTTAATATAATGAAAATGATATATGTATGAGTAAATTTATCAAATGTTAAACTTTTGATTGACAAAGAATGAATGTTACTATGTTAGAAGCAAACAATTTTTGCACTGGCAACAAAGAAAAATAAAAATAAATATAAATTTTGTTTATGCTACATCCACGCACCAAACCTAGGTCAAGACTTCAGACTACCTAATACCAGACCTATTTCAAAATATACACTGACCCAATGCTGATCGCCGTATCTTGCTATTATCGCTGATTTTCAACAGAATATACATCATTAAAGTATTTATTTATAATAATATGCTTAATTTAATATGATTTATTCTTAAAAATAAAAAGAATGTGGTAAATACATAAATGTCCTACTTTTTCTTTCACATATTATGAACTGTATGTAAAATAATGTTTAAGTCTTAATTGTTGATTTTTTATTGATAATACAAGATTGTATTTGATGAATAGAGACTTAGTAGCTAGTTTTAAATTGTATTACCACCAAAAAACTATTTATGAAATATTAACAATACTTGTATTACCTGATAAAATCAAAATATTTTTATAAAACAGTTTTTTTAATAACTTTTCCTTAGAAATAGAGCCTTAATTATTATTTTACCCAAATTACCACCTACCCTTACCTGTGTAACGGGATCCTTCATGATCAGCACATCAGTGACTGCTCCAAACATAGCAAAGTACTCTCGGAGTTTCTCCGAGCTGGTCTGCCAGCTCAGTCCACCAACAAAGAGTTTGCTCGGTGATGGTGAAGTTGTTCCTGTGTTGCTTGGCTGAGGGGTCGATCGACCTGATGAGGGTGAAGTTTCTGGAGGAAAAATCAGTATATGAATATAATGGTACTACTAGTCTTTATATGACTGCTTATAAGAAAATAAAGAACTATTGTTAACTGCTTTCAATTATTAAAATAAAGAGAAGCATTATATTAAATAATTACATGTATGCATACTCTAGCTTCTAATACTTACAAAAGCTTAAATAAAATGAACATTTTGTTAGTAATTTGTTTTGAAGATAAGTTATTTAACATTTTGAATAAACATATTGCTTTAAACATTGCGTTTCACAAGGAACACAAGGTTATTTAAAAATTATCTAACAATGTAAAGAAAGTTTTTGGTTTTAGTTATTTCTAAGCTTAAAGTCCTGTAGGAATATAACTTACTGATTTGTTGCACTGCAATTTGTTGTTGCTGTTGGTGCGCGGCGGCGGTGGCTGCGGCGTGGGCAGCCGCCTGCGCGCTCAGCACGTGAGCCGCCAATTCACCGTCTACCATCTCCAGGCCTCCGAGCGCACCGCTGGAATACACCATCATTTTAGCACTACACTAAACAAACTATTCCTAATCTTAAAAATTACGCAACCCCACGCTTCAATAAACGCGGCGACAGCGAATAAATCGCGTCAAACGCTTTCTAGTCAAATAATAAAAACAAATGAAAAACGCGCGCCATAGTTGATGGAACAGTTCGCATTCCAAACAGCCGGTGAGTATGAAACGAATATACCGTCTAAATTCGATAAATTCGACAAGTTATTGATAGATTTGTATAAAATTCTCACAATTGGAAATATGCCATCATGTTATTAATTACAATTTAATTCAAAAGTATGTTTTAAAATTTTTACGTTAATTTGTCCATTTATTTTTTTCTTTTCTTTTAATTCAAACTTTTTGACAGGTGTAGACTAATGACCAATTATCGTCTATGGTAAAAATTGTTTTCATAATCAAAAGCAAACAGAATTTGTTCCAACTTTAATTTTACAGTAGCAAAAAATGTTTTACAATTTTATAATTGAAGTGTAATACTCAAGTACAAACTTTGTTAGTTAGCCGGACACCAGTGGTTGTATACTGAAAGTTACAGCGCATCGTTTACTCAAACTTGTGTAGTTTCATAAAAGTTTAATGGAAAACTTATTTATACTCTTAGTTAAATGTTATACATTTAAGACTACGAATACTCGAATGGTTTATTACGTATCGACACGTGCAGACTATTGTAATGAGATACGATAAACTATACTGGAAATTGCGCATTATATTACACCTGTTGATTTGTAATAATTACTTGATTTCAGTCTAATTACGACCACGCCTTTGTAGCCTTGTTTTCATAAGCAGTAGTTTGCTTGAAAGTTATTATGTTTGAAGCAGAGTTGAGTAAATATTCCATTGAAGAAACTAATGTATTTCAATACTAGTTACTACTGATGTTGCGATATTGCGTACTTCGTTATTAAACAATCTTAGGAATATTCCGCCGGTATTCGTTTCTATTAGCAATTGTATTATATGGTATTAATAAAATATGTGATATTCCTAGTTACAAGCCTTGTGTGGTTTTAGACTTACCATATTTTCTTTTTTATTAATAATATTTTTTACGCTTATTCATTTCCGAACGCTACGTAAATCCAACATATTATTTATTTATTTACATAATATCACTTTGCTACATTAAACATTTACACATTGATTATTAACATTTACATTTTCATTCCTTTATTTCTATTCAATTATTTATTTCGGTTGGATTTTTTTATAAGAAGAATTTATTTTATAGTTATTCAAGACAACTTCTAATCACGTTACAGCTATTATCTGTAATTATATTATAGAGATTAAAAAGGAAAGATTTTGTTGATTATTTGCCCAGTTTGAAAATAATAATTAGATTTCGATGCAATGACAAAAAGCGTATTAAATAGATGGGCATGTTGAAATCATAGCTTAAAAATCCGTAAGTATAAATGTATTTTATCTGCATAATTTAAATATTGAAAAATAATATATAGTTTTTAATTCCTTTTTAAGGTTTATCCAATTATTTTTCAAGATTTCTAATTTACAGATTAAACATAGTTAATGTTACCATTTTTTATGAAGCAATGGTTTAACAAAAGCCGCCATTATTCATTAGTATTAGCATAATAAGTTCCCTTAACACGGACGTTGAAAAATATTGCTCGGATATAATCTTCTGTCAAAAAACTTCCATGATAAATGGGAAGAAATAATTTCTTCAAGTTCTTAAGAAAAACTTTGATTTATACTTTGATAATAATTAATTAAGGAAAATACGTTTTATTTTAATTCGCGTTTAAATGATTATAATTTTATTTTAGTTATCACTCAGGATATAGAACAAATTTGTTTTCTCTTTTTATATTATATCCCTATGTATTCTTAAATCTTTTGAAACTAAGCAACCAATCTCATGCATCTTCAGCAAAAAATGAAACCATTCTCTCACTACTTCCTTAAAGACAACTGATGATTTTTGTTTAAAAAAGACTTTACTATTTTAATTTAATTGATTAATAGAGTAATTTAGGTATGTTATATTTAATTGTATATATTTTTATGTGTGACAATTTCACGAATATGCCATCTGGACAATTTGTTACTTGGCCCGTGTGAACTCAGGTTAAGCCGAACTATAAATCAGTGTGGACACCCGCAATTTATCTTACATACTCGAGATCTATTACTGGCAACCCTCTAGAGCACAGATTAAAGTCAAATCCGAATAGTACGACCTTTTTGATGGATTAGTTTATGATATTGTTAAATGATTTCATTTGAAAATAGAAAGGAACAAATATTTTGACCGCCAAATAATATTTTAGTACCTATTTTACGAATTTTATTATTATTTATTTTAAGGTGATTGATATTTTATGCTTAAGAAATAAACTCGGCATAAAATAAAAAAATAAACACTACTACTAAGGTCGAAACTCTAGTTAAAATGAAATAAATTTTATTTTCAAAAATTTGGTCCGAGCGCAGCAGAGCTGTAAGCAACAATTAACTTACTCGTTTAATACTTTAGTTTTTTTGATATATTTTGCATAAGAAAGTCTTAAAATAAGCCAAACCTAAAAACCAATATAATTTTAACTAACAGTTCAATGTCCGCTAAATAAAATGTTTTGTTGTTACTTTCTCAATTACATCGAACAGCGGTAATATTTTTAGGGTTCCGTGGTAACTATGGAAGAAACCGTTATAGCTTCGTTTCATCCGTTATATCTACGATGCCATAAGTTTTTTACTCTATAGAAATATTTTTAGTTTTTGATAAGGTTTAAAATGTAAGTTTAAATAAAATGATAAAGTTATATGTATCATACTAGCGGGCCCGTGTCCACGTCGTTGGGCATAATTTTAACAATCCTTTTTTTATATAGCCGATGACACTCAGCAATAATGTGGCTTTCTATTGGTGAAAGTATTTTTAAAATCGGTTCCGTAGATCCCGATTGAATTGTAATCCTTACAATTTAACAAACACACAAACTTTATTTCTTTATATTATATAAGTATCTTTTAAATTACAATCTTATGTATTAGTTATGTATGACTATAACATTCACGAATAATGTAACTGTTCTTTAGTAAATAAATTTCGGCATTTCGTTCAGATTTCCTTTTTCTATAATAATAATAAAAAGCTGAAGGGTATGTTTGTTTGTTTCCCCGCTAATCTCAGGAACTACTAGTTCTTATTAAATTTTTCGTTTTGTTTTGAATAGTCAATTTAAAGAGGATGGTTTAAAGCATAAAACATAACGATGTTTATAACGTCACGCCTTAGTAGAAAACGGGCATAACAGTGACGTCATCCTGCTTTTCAAATCAATGTATCTCAACTTTTTGTATAAGAGAATAACAAAAAACATGTAAGGTCATTAAATTCCGTATCTGTTTAAATTGTTAAACTGGGGAACGCTTTGCCGGTACACATTCGGAAAGCGCAGTAATGCCTTCTTTTAAAGCTCATCTGAAAAGTCATTACCGTCATCCTAGTACTAAAATTAAACTTATTGTTCTTATTTTTTATGTTGTGTATAGATGTGATTATATTGTGCGTTCATTTGTATATGTATTTCTTTTTTATGTATCTTATGTGTTATATCTGTTCAAGTGAATACAATAGTGTTTAATAAATAATAAATAAAAAATGTCGTGATACCAATTACTTACTGTCCTAATCAATTAAATAAAAACGAAACCCAAAAAGCGCGCACCAGACACGCCCTTGACGAGTTTTTACCAAATTCAATATTCAATACCGTTTCCTAACCTCACTTTTAACAAAACGAATGAAAGCGATCAGATCGGATCACTCGGTCACCATTCTTTATTTCAGGTCAGTGACGTATTTCAATCACCACAATAAGTGTTGTAAATTGACAGAAATAGAAAGGCGTTGTGACGAAAATATTCTTCAAATAAATATATTAAATTATTTATTAGCTGTTAAACGCGTAATTACTCTATCATTAGTCTATTAAGGATGTAAATAAAAATGAATTGCTGTTCGTTAGTCTCGCTAAAACTCGAGAACGGCTGAACGGATTATGTTGGTTTTGAAGTGTTCGTGAAGGTCTAGGGAAGGTTTAAAAAGGGAGAATAATAGTATAATTGTCGGGAAAACCATAAAAATGTAATATCTTTGACGACCGCTTGGCTCAGTGGTAGCACAACTGCTTTCTGCGCGAAGGGTCGTGGGTTCGATCCCCACACTGGAAAAATATATTTGTAATTTACATTTGTATGTTTCTGGGGTCTGGGTGTTGCTATGTATTGTATATATGTATTTACAAAAGAAAAGTATGTATATGTAATTTATTCCGTTATCTAGTTGCCGTAACACAAGCTTATGCTTTCTGAAATTTATTATTATTATTACGTCTTATGGTATTCTTTATTAGTCGTGCCCTGTTGTCGTATTCTGTTCCCAGGGTAATACCGGGATAAATAGTATCCTATGTGGTATAATCCAGGATATAATCTATCTGCAAGGCAAATATAAGCTAAATCTATTTAGTAGTTTTTGCGTGTAAAAGTAACAAACATCCAAACATGATTACTCACCAACTTTTACATCCCTACTAATATTTTAAATGCGAAAGTAACTCTGTCTGTCTTATACGCTTTCACGCCAAAACTATTGAACCGATTGTAATGAAATTTGGTACACAGATGGTGTAGAGCCTGTGAAAAAAACATAGGCTACTTTTTAACTGGAAAAAAGGGGGGAAGGGTCAAAGTTTATGTGAAAGTCCACGCGGACGGAGTCGCGGGCAACAGCTAGTTTATAATATAACTTATAAGTAATATTAAATGTTATAGGGTTTTTTAAGCCATCTGACTCATTCAACACAACCGTGTTGACTAAACCTTTGACCAAGGAGATATCACCATAGTGCATTTGTGTACCAAATTTCACTACAATCGGTTTAGCGGATTGGCCGTGAAAGCGTTAAATTATAAAAAGTTTCAACCCTAGCGCAACCTTTTGGGGGTTGAATAAAAAAAAGTAGCCTATGTCCTTCCCCAAGCTTTAGACTATGTTTGTACCAAATTTCGTTGTAATCGGTTCAGTTATTTTAGCGTGATGGAAAGACAAACAGACAGACAGAGTTACTATCACATTTATAATATTAGTATGGATTTTGATAACAATATATACAAATTATTAGAGTTCTAATTCTTCGGGTCTTCACTAAAGATTTTGGATTCCATTGGCAGAGACGGAATAAGCCTTATCTTCAATTAACTACAAATACAAACATCTTTTTCAACTAGGCTACATACAGCAACAACACCTTTGAATCGTTATAGTATTACAAAACATTTACCAGGTGCGTAGGGCCAGGGTTTTTGTCTTCAATATATCATTTAACTTTAAGGGAAAACTACATACGGTTTTTTTTATCAATAAAGTATGAAATACTTTATTTATTTTACGATCTAGCCTATTGACTAATTGGTAAATTACATTTAACCTAAATTACTACGTCAACATAAACCTAAGAACGTGTCCAGTAACACTTATACTTAGTTTTTGTTAATTAAGGTGAGGTCACTTTGTTCATGTGTTCCTTGTACGCGGCACTTGTCACTGCATTTATTTGTCACTTTAAAGCACTACACTAACTCAAACGGCTTTGTTCGTTTCAGTCTTCTCACTATGTTAGTAACTATAGTAACTGAAATACTGCGTATTGATAGACAATACGTAACTGAAATACTGCGTATTGATAGACAAACACAAAAATGTGATCTTAAACGGGTTTTTTGAACGCAGTTCCTTAATTTATTTTTCTTTCGATATGGATAGGAACCCTCAAAAATCTATACTCCACTAACTGTGCCCCAAGGGTAATCCATACAGGTTTTTATTTAAATATTTTTCGTCATTTTAATTATGAAACTCAAACTTTACGTCTTTCTAGTTATTTTAAGCTTATGATATTTTTTGTAGACTAACCAAAATTACTAATAATATAAAAACATTGAACATTCTATAAATAAATCCAGTAGCTACACAACAAAATAATTATAATATCATTACTTATTTTCATTACAGGCAGCACCAATTGAACGAAATAAATATTTTAGTATTACCATGTTGTGTAATGTCAAATAAATAGATAAATAAATAAATAATTTTGCCACGATCTTCCTTGCCCCAGTTTTTGAGGCGAGAATCGATTCCCACTCCCTAGCTTGTGAGCCAGGGGAGGGCGTTTGCTCATAAAATGTTTATTCGTTTCATATATAGGTATTTCTGTTATCTATATCTACTTTAGTCATAGACTATATAAAGGCTAGCCACGCCCTGTTGGTACGCCCAAATTTCTGTAATCAAGTATTTTTTTAATATATCTTATAGAATAGAGTGGGTTAGGAACTATGTAAGAAATTTTACAAAAGGGTTTAGATATTTCGGAAGTTTTAATGCAAATATCATAGAATTAAATTAAAATAGACAATTAGTTTTTTTTTTCTTATGTCATGTCGTACGCGTGTAGTTCGCAAATCTAGACAAAAAATATTATAAACTACGCAACTGTCAAAATCATCTTTTTTTCTCAATTTATAACCAGCCTGGAATAGAGGTCATTGCCTCATCTTGACAGTTGCACAGACATTCTAAACTGAAATAGAGGAATATTCGTAACATTTTTTGCCGGATCGATAGTTGATTGAGGGTGGTTCATTGAGGGTGGGTGTTTCGCGCATGCGCGCGCCGGCGGGGCGCGGTGCTCGGCCACGCTGCCTCAAACGCTTCCACACCACGGGCATGCCGCACGTGTCCCCTATATTGTCCTGTCACAGCAGTACGTAGAAGCTACTGCTTTGCCTGGACAACCTAATGGGTGCGTTGCTCTATCGCCTAACAGCCGGCATCGAAGAAAGAAGTCGAAGATTTGAAAATAAAGTGCTAACGTGTCGTGTTATTTTTGTATTGTATAAATGGTTTAGTGTAGTGTAAAATTGTGTAATGTGAATGTCGGATAGTGTTTGCATGTATTGAGCGTCGGCGGACGCATGCGTGATGCGTCCGCCATTTTCTTAGAGTTAATTTCACCCTCGCTGGGATGTTCTGATCTAAGCGCGGATATTTCGATGTATTCCTGTTTAAATATCTATTTCAAACTGTTTTTTGTTAGACTTAGATTTAAGAGCTAAAGAGAACAATGACATTATAAAATTGTAATTTGTTACTGTTGGAAATTATCTTGTATATTGTAAATAATAATTTCAATTTCGACTAGGTACTAGTGTTGCTATTTTATGTAAAATCAAATCATTTAAGAAATGTAATATTTTTATATACTGTAGCTTTATTGTCGAAATCACAAAATTTGGACCTCTATAATATGTTAGTTAGTTATACATTTTGTAGATAATAAATATCTTATTATATCTCGTTCTTTTTCTTAATTCCTTATTATAATAATCTTTTGTATTACAATAGTATATCATATGTTTTCATCTCATAAATGCTTCTATACTTTAGCGTGTAGATGAATTAATTATTAAAATGTATTTAAATCAATAAAACTAAAAGCCAGAAGGATACATGATCCTTTGCGTTAGAAAGAGATAGAATGAGTCAGGGATGTTTTCACGTAAAGTTCATCGACCCCTTCAATTAAGGAGGGTCGTCGATCCATCCTTAGACTGCATTAGCAGATTTTTCTTGCATGTTAATACTTATTTGGAGATAATTCGTTCGTATCATTACATAGTATGAAACAAAATCGTTTTTTTCTGAATATCCCTATGAATGCTTAAATCTTTAAAACTACGCAACCGATTTTCATGCGGTTTTGTTCATCAGAAAGAGTGATTCAAGATGAAGGTTGAAAATCGGGGGGCGCGGCTAGATATAGATAAATACCAAGTTTTATTCAAATTGAGGACTTTGCAGTAGGTAATCTTCTAAGTTACACAGATGTGTCCATCCAGGGTTGGTCGCTAGTAATTAACAATGTCAATCTATTTTAAAAAACTCAATTGCCAAATGTTTGCTACGTGCATAACTCAATAACAGCTGAACCGATTTCGATTTTTTTTTAAGTAAGTTCTTACGCAGAGTAAAGAGGTTTGAGCAGGGTTGAAGGTAAATCGCGGAAGATTGTTTCGTGCGTCCTCAGCAGGTCCGCCCCCCGAAAGGGTGCCCGACGGAACACCGGTGGGTTTTAGTCGGTAGTGGCCCCTTTTAGGCGAGTCTGACATAACCGCCTCCTCCTCCCCCGAGGAGGACGCGGTATCCGTAAGAGGATTTCCCCCCGTCAAAAAAAGGGTTAAAGATAAAAGTTAGTTTAGGTACAGCGTGAACCAAGTCGCGTCAGACCAGCTGGTGAAAAGTACTTTTTAAGAAAAACTAAGCGGTATATGT
>DWAJ01005526.1:0-11419 GCA_018238005.1 Eurema mandarina | reverse complement strand
GAGAACTAAAAGAACGAGAATAGATGAATGAAAGATTTAAAAATGTCTATTCACTGATTTACTACGGACCTACTACGTGTGAGTCACGGTGAGGTCGCGCCAACCGGAAGAAACACGGAAGTTTTTTTATGAATGACTCAGCTGCTAACTAGTACCTATGTTCTGGTTCTGACGTATGCGCTGTTAGAATATGTATGAGGCTGCTTACTAATGTTGTGGACTTTGTTTCTTTGTCTTTTAAGTTCTTCGTTTGACCCGAAATTACCTACGTATGATTAAGTTATCGCGATAAACTTGGTAGGGGAAGCATCAGGAGGTTATTATATTTTTTCTTCTTTATGCCCTTTTGTAGCAAATATTTTTCTCTGGTTAAAAAGCTGAAAACGCATTCGTAAAGCACTTAGCTATGCAACTAACTGGTCATGGGCGAAGGTCATCGCTTACATAAGATATAATGTTCGGGAACCTATGCGTTCATAGGGCTATTTATATTAATTCTTTCTCAAAGTAAAGAAGTTTGTTTGTTGTTTGCGACTACGATTCACGTAAGAAAAAAAAGAATTCGCCATGTTCCTGTCCAAATTAAAGACCGTTCTTTTGTATGTAAAAATATTGTCTTCAAAAGAGTACGTTGACATAGGGCGAATTAGAATAGATTAGATGCATCTAACTGATGGTACTAAACCCCTATATTGTGAATGTAAGGTGACATATCCTTATCTTACGAATGGAATTTTTATTGCATTAAAAAAATTATAAGCGTATACGTAACGCATGTATTACGTAATGTTTATGTAATGTGTAACCATTTCTTTTACAAAAAAAAATAAGGCGTCAGTGTTATATTCACAATACCGAATGCATCCGTATCGTTGTGCGACCCACAAATTGTGAATATCGCACTAACTTCCCGCCCTTATCAGTGTGTCGGAAGTGTTCTTGGCGTAATCCTTTCTCTAATACAAGGTTTTTTATAAAATAATAAACAATAAACAATACAAAATATTGGAGAATCGCTGTTCTAGAAAACAGAAGATTAAAGTTCGGAAAAATATAGTCGATTTTTAACTAAAGATTACATTTCTTATACCTACCAACTTCAAGCATAATATAAAATTCAGTTTTCGACGTTGGAGTTTGACCTACGACGTCATAATAATTAATGGAAAGGAAATATTTTGTCACATGCTATTTATAATTTGGAACCCAATATTCAGATAAGGCGCCTACATAGTACAACGCTTCAACTTTGATATTAAATATATTTTGTGAAATCTGAGCATTTCGACGTGTGGGTTGAATCTTTGATATGATAATGTTTTGGTGTTATTGGAATATAAACTAACTTTAAAAATGATTAAAATTATTTTATTTAGATATAACGTAGATGCGTGATGATTCGTTGTGTTGTTTAGAATTTAGTTCATAATAGGTAAACCACAAACTCAAGTTCGATTTTAGAGCGGAAATTCCCAGTTTTTATTATTCCCATAAGTGTGTCTTCGTTGGTTAAAGATATAATTGCGAAAATTGTTTATAATAATCATGTTTCAGTAAATAATTGGGTTGTCGGTAAGCGCGTTTACGATGCCAGCCGTTATTATTGACCCCAGGAGGACGCTCCTGGCCTTAGGCTTGTTAATAAAGCAAATTGAATAAAACGTGGGTGGGATGGCACATTGGCAATGTTAAAATTGAATGTACGATTTAAAACGTTTCTACGGAAGATAAATGTACAATTCAAAGTTAAAATTTGGAAGTCTAGTCATTTTTTCTAGTCAAAATGTTTCGTCCAATATTTAGAAAAATAAGTATATTTACACGTTTAGTGGCACAAAATGTAGAGAATTAGATAAATCTTTATTAATATTTTATAATAGTAAGTCAAAAAAATTCAATTATTATTCTATACGTGGATTTTTATCCATTTAACTTAGTTTGAACGAATACTTTGTAATGAAAGTTTGTGTGCAATCATTACATGTAATGGTGTTATCGAAAAGTAAATTGAGCTGATAGCTGTAAAATTGATAAGTGCGTTTTTATATTCTCAAACATCCAACTAGTCATGTTTTATTCATATGTATTATATCTGTAAGTGTAGTCCTCAAATCTCTAGCATATGCACCGAAACAATACAATTTATAATATAGTTTTAATATTTGTATAACAGTTTTGTAAGGCGCGTCGCATGGTGAGCTCGATCTATGTATTAGACCCTGTTACAGCTCATGGGACGCGTCGTTTTATAGTAATTTTGAGAAACGTAATCCAACACTGTGTTTGTAACGTTATAATTAGATCGCTTGTTTTATAGGTCATAGTCAATAAGGCGTATTGTGTTCATTTCCATTGGACTGTGTCAATTCTTATGTTACTAGAATGTCGACATACGCCCGCCACCTACACTGCCATTTATTTATCGACATGTAACCGTAGTTTAGTTCGTATTACACTTTTGAGACTTTTATACACATGGCAATGAATAAAATATAGATGTAGATGAAGAATGTGTTTCATTAATTCGATTCCATTAAAATTCCAAAGCAATTGATTGTTAGTTGGAAGTCAGTGGGGACCGCGTGCGCCGTGACTCATCGCTGATAATGCGCCCAGTCGACGCTACTGGCTAACAGAGCAACAACCAACAGGACACGAAATACGAAAACACGACAGATCAATGTTTAAAATTGGTTTTATTGATAAATTTGCAAAAGAAAAAGAAATTAATTGTACATGTCGATTATTGATTGAAAAGATAAAAATATACAAGTTTATAAATTTGCACGATATATATAAAAATATAATTTAACTCAGATCAAGTCATGTACCAATATCCTTGTGCAGTTATTCTTACATTAACTGAAATTAGAACGGAGGAAACATCTAATCCCATAACAATATTTGAACACCTATTATAATCATTACTTTAACAAAGTTTTAGTAGTAGCAACACATATGTCAGTAATTTACATTGAAATGAGCCAGTAGTCATAAAAATTTATCCAATGTACAATAACGATATTTTTTAAGATTTTTATTTGACTTTATATAAAGGAATACAGTCTGGCGAGTGCCTATGGGAACTATAGACACTGGACACACTACGACGGGTGCAATCACCTAAGGCTCACTAACATCTGTTCAATATAGAGTCCCGAATGGTGTTGCATCAACTTCCTATCGATACATTCGTACAATATAACAAGACAATAATATATCTGAAAAATTCAATGTATTCTTAATCAATAAACATTTTACATAGATTCAGGCCCAACAGCACGAGTTAGGCATCTTTAGAGCCCGCTATAACCCTTCATCTGAAGTTCAGAAGTTTCAAACATTAATATGAAAGCATAACACCAAGTCCAGACATTGGGTAGAAAATGTACAATAACAACTATATAAAGAGATATTAAAAAGAATTTAATATGTTTACATTACACTAAGCAGAGGCAATATGACACAGAGATGAAATTTTACTAACTATGTGATGGATACGCACACAATCTATGATGGAATTTATGGTTCTAGAGAAAAATTCTATGATTGACTAATTATATGCATAACGTCATAGTTATTCTCTGCTACACATTAATATTTATATTTTCCTGTTTGGATCATCTGAACTCAACTTTAAAGCAAATATGGGATGGCATTTTTGTGATAAACATCCTGAGCATATTTTTGTTGCCCAGATATTTTTGAATAAAATGCAGCTCAATAAATTTAACAAATTCAATGGACCATAGATGGCATAAACTTCTGAACTTAGCGTTCATACAAATACACTTGGAATTTTAGAGTGAAATGCACACAGACTGGTAGAATGTACTCAAGTAACTATATCATACACAGATTGACTCTGATGTCTGCAGCCCAGATGCCACCTCTAAAATATCTAATGTCTGCACATATTTCACTCTTAAGCACTGGATCATAATACATCAGCTTAACAAATGCACAATCTAGAATTGGCAGGTGAATTTTCAACCAAGTTCACCCGATCTAGTAACTTTTGGAACCATCGATAGCCAAATCCGGGTACGAGAAGTCTTTCAAATTATTAAATATTTAATACCTAGGTGGGTCGGAAGCGCCACGGCCCTTACAGCAGTTGACATGTGGGCTTTTTTGTTCTCTTTTTGTTTTCCTCTTTGGGAGACTTTTTGTTGATTTGTCGCACTAGGTCGTAGAACACTTCGTTCACACTGATTTTCGCCTTCGCCGAGGTCTCCATGAACACGCAATTGAAATGGTTTGCAAGGTTCGCTCCCTGCTGCTTACCAACCACGCGCTCCGCCTCCAAGTCGCACTTGTTGCCCACCAACACCATCGGGACATCATCCTTGTCCTTCACTCTCAAGATTTGCTCCCGCAAGTCCTGCAGATCGTTGAACGTAGATTGTGCGGTTATAGAATACACTAACACGAATCCTTGGCCATTCTTCATGTATAAATCTCTCATCGCCGTAAATTGCTCGGTGCCGGCAGTGTCAAGGATTTCAAGCATACATTGTTGTCCGTCCACCTCCACTTGTTTCCGATAGCTGTCTTCGATGGTGGGATCGTATTTCTCCACAAAGATGCCTTGTACAAATTGTACTGTCAGGGCGGATTTTCCCACGCCTCCACTGCCTAATACGACTATTTTGTATTCACGCATAATTAACTATTTTGTTTTGTGTAATTATTCTGCACAGAAATTAAAGATTAAACAAAATAAAAGCACATTAACTCGTAAGTTATTGCAAAAAAAACCTTCAACAAGTCAAACCGCCATGACACCGTTAGCAGGGCGATGGCTCACTTTATCAGTATTGCCACTTTACTACATTTATTATTGAAACCAGTTCATGAGTAATTCACATAGATAACAAATTACTATGGCTGAATATTTAACTAACATTTTAACATAAAGAAATTTAGACAATATTTATTTAAGTCTATCTAAGTAATAGAGACAGCTTAATTTTAATTAAATTCTGAAGAATAATATTCGTACCATTAATTATAATTATGGTGAAAACATATTTATATGTTTAGGTGAGTTTTGAATTCGTATAAGACAGGTTACTCTTTTATTTTAAGTGCTATAACAAATATTCTGCTTGGTTTTACAATATAGCAACATCAAGGAACGTGCGATAGGCGATGCATAATAAACTGAAGACAGTTTCACAAATAAACACATAGAGGGAGCTGATTGGAATTTCATCTTCATGTAAGCTACTAATAATATTATAAGTTGTGAAACAAAAACTTAAACTAAAAAAATTGTGTTTCTTTTTATTTCTTGTTATTATACCTTAAGTGACTTAAGCTTCGTCGTATTTAGTTACATTAGTGAGTACTGCGGTCAATTTAGAAATTAAAATTTTCATGCCTATGAAAAATCATTTAACTGCGGGTTATAATAATATACGGCTAGTATACGGTATACGGTTGTTATGTAGATAAAATACAAAAATAAAATACGGTTGTTATGTAAAAATGCCTTCCTGGATAAATAGTCTTTTCAATAAAATAATAATTTTAGTATATTATAATAATAACATTAGTATAGGTAACCCGCATTCTACGTTTTTGTACCTATAAAAAAAACTTTTTGAGTGTCCCATTTTTAATCTGTCAGTTTTCAAAAATTACACTACACAGCGATACCTGGGTGGGTAACCAGTAAAAAAATTGAGAGAGGATTAAAATAATTAATTAGCATATTAATTGCGTGTACGTGCTCCGATTTCCGTGTGTGATTTGTGACCCACCTTAATGTAATTTTACCTTAATTTTAGGTTATGCCCAGTAGCGGACTTACACATTTTTAAGTAATAAATTCTACGTCGTATCCTTCTTGCCTTACAAATGCAAATTTGTTGTTTTAGACTATTTTGATTTTGTTTTGTGTCATTGATCATGCTCGTATAATTTGCTTTGCTTTCCCCGTTTTCAGCTTTTTGTAAGCTAATTAAGGTTCAATGAAGTATTATTTTAAAAGTAGCACATAAGTAAGAGTGGATTAAAGGTTTAACTTAGTAACAAAACGATGTATCTACCTATGAGTGCATTATAGCAAATAAATAATCTTTTCACACTCAAACAAAATCAGAAAATATTAAACTGACAACCTTTCATGTTCAAAGCAATCGACGATCGTAGTACAGGCAATCGACTTTCAGATAAGCCTGTAAAAATTTGGTCTAGTCTAGTACTACTCCGGGAATGCGTTTCCTGACAAAGGTGTTAAAGGTGCGTTAAATACAGTAGTGCCCAGTTTTGATGGGAGTCCAAAACCTTTTACTCCCCCGTACAGGACGCTAATATCTATAAAAAAATATCCCCTTAAGAAAAAAAGGTTCAAGTCTACTCATCCCGCTAGTAAGTCCGCTACTGGTTGTGCCTACGAAAAATGTCGCTTTATTATGAAAATCGTCATGGTAGGACGTGATCACGCGACTCCTTTTAGCGTGATTAAAATTATTTAAAGCACTGATGGATTTAAAAGGTTTATCTTTACTAAGCTACTAGACTAGAATAATGCCGCTTCATTTTCGTTAATATCGTATGATATAATGTGATATTATTACGTTAATTGTACGTATATGTATTATAAGTTATAATTTATAACGTATACAAAGAACAGAAGGGCATCTGAAAACCAGCGCTATCCTGAGAGATCGCCCTCAGGTTAGCATTAGCTGAGATGTCGCCTTTAACTACGTTTTTATTGATTTTATTTTGTATCTGTTTTAGTAGCAATAAAATCTTTTTTTTATTTTATTTTAGGTTAGGTATATATTATCTATTATGAAAAATACAACCATCGAAACAGATAATCCTATCTCTTATCAGCAAAATATTATCTAAAGAACCCATAGATATACGAATAATGTTAGTCGCTTATTTTAAAGCAAAAAACATATAATGATGAACGTTAATTTTATTGAATGAATATTGGAATCTTTTGAAAAATAATGCGTTGAATTTTATATGGTTTGAAATCTTGCGACTTATTATAGGTATATTATTTTTATATAACGATGATTAATTTATAATTTTAATTAAAAACGAATGTAGCTAAAAGTTTCCACTTGCTCATTAAACAATCACTGAAGCATGCTCATAATAAATATATACATTGTATTGAATGTCCAAACACTTGATACATTTAAAATAAAGTGTTGAATAAGCAAGTATATTGTATACAAACTAAAACGAACCCAACTTAGGTCCATCGTGGGTTCAACTGTATTCTGTAATGAGGGTCCAATTTGCGAAGTAACGGTTTTTAGTTTGTTCAGGACTTTATACAATGCTTTTGTACAAATAGCTTTTATTAATAGTTTTATGTGAAATATATGTTAAGCAACAATGCATTAGTCTTGCACATCTATGATTACTTATTAATTAGTATAGTCTATAATTAAAAAGTAGACTTTTTGCGTGTCTCTGCGTTGCTGTTATAGATGGAGTGATTCAAGAAGAACGTTTATGTGTAAATATAATCTATCTATATCTATATTCTATATCTATATCTATATTCTCTATCTATATCTATTCTATATTTTTTTTATATAATAAAAACGTAACGAGTCGCTGTCTGTACATGGAAGATATATGAGAAAAAAAATTATAGGAGACCTTTATTAACGCAATAGAACCGAAAACAATGATTTTTGGAATTTTTGTCTGTGTGTCTGTTTGTTTGTGCACGCTAATCTCAGAAACGGCTTATCCTATCTAGATGGGGTTTTCAATGATATATTGTGGTAAGCTTTACTTAACATTTAGTGTTTAATTCATGTCAATCGGTTGATAAATAAAAAAAATTATAGCAATTTAAAGAATCACGTTGCAGTCGCTGAACGTTGGCACGGGTTAGGCATTTTCAAAAATGCTACCCAAAGTCACTTTTCTACGCGGGCGAAATCGCTAGCACAGCTAGTTAACATAGGTATATTTTTGATATTTTACTTAGTTAGGTAAACACCCTTGTCAACTGGACAAAAAGTAATATATGTCTTTGGAGATGAGAATTTTTGTTATTGTCCTAATTTTGCTTGATCAGTAAATTGATTGTCTATTTTATTCATTGATATAATGTCATAGATTATATTTATCACTTAAGTAAATTGATTTTCACTTTTAAAAGAAATGTACTTTTTTACACTTAAGAATCATAACATTACACATAACATTATCAGATACCGAATCATTAAAACAATAAATTATAATTTGAGGGCAAAATGAATTTGTTTCGTAATTTTCATGTCAATATTACTAAATTCAGTCTGTCAATACTCAATACTGTCGGTCATTTAAACCATATAATATATGTTTGCTTGCAGGTAATAGATTACTATTATCCGGACTATATCCTGTCGATCCAGACCTACTGCGTACTAACCTTAATACCGTTGGCTCTGATCTGTCAAATACGTAACCTCAAATATTTGGTGCCATTCTCGACAATAGCAAATATATTACTTCTAGCAGTGTTCAGTATAACATTGTACTATGTGTTTTTGGATTTACCGCCGATTTCTGAGAGGGAAATGGTAGCCAGCGTTAGTACTTGGCCGTTGTTTATGAGGTAAGATTGAAATTTTATATTGATAAATATTTTTTTAGTACAGCGCCATCTAGTGACGCGGTAAGTAAAGCTTGTGTTATAGAAACTAGATAACGGTTAAATTACTATAGATATACTTTTCTTTTATAAATATACATAACCTAGACTCTATATACCAGTCGTAGTGTATACCAGTCGTGCCCCGCGGTTTTGCTCGCGTGATTTCCACTCCCGGGGCATTTCCGGGATTAATAGTATCCTATGAAGTAATCCAGGGTCTAACCTACCTCCATGCCGAATATCAGGCATATATATTTAGTAGTTTTTGCGTAAAGGAGTAAAAAACAGTCATACTCAAAAACTTTTGAATTTATAGTATTAGAAAAATATAAATAACTATAATATAGTAGGATATTCACAGGGGATTTTACAAAGCCTTTAACTTTACTAATCTCTCTCACTAATTAACCCTCGCGAGAGCTTTAAAATTGAAATTTAATTGCTGTGTATTTTAAAGCCGTAGTTTGAATATTATCTTTATTAATGTACACGAAACACATTATATGGAATAAAGAATATTATATTTTTAGCCTAATTTAAAACTGTTGTTGTTTTTTTTTGTTGTCAGGTAATATTTATGGTAAGGTTACACTGCAGTATTTTGTTCCATATTGAGTTACTAAGTCAAGTGTAAAATTAATTGAAGATAACTTTTCTTGTCCTACAATAATAATATATAATTATAGTTTCCGTCTCTGCGGCCCTAACCTTAATTTAATTAATGAACTAAACTTCAATTTATTTGCCTTTTTTGTATTAACAAAAATAGTAATAATATAAATTTAAAAATATTATATACATTATTTTAAATTTCAGTACCGTAATATTCGCGATGGAAGGCATCGGTGTCGTCATGCCAGTCGAGAATGAAATGAAGAATCCAGGTCGCTTCCTGGGTTGTCCAGGAGTGTGGAATGTATCAATGATCATAGTGATCACTTTGTTTGGAATCGTGGGATTCTTTGGATATTTGCAATTCGGTGATTTGGCTAAAGGCAGCGTCACTTTGAACCTTCCCGAAGAAGACATGTAAGTGTTAAATGCCGGAATACTGAAACGCAACTTAAATTTAAGTACAACTTAAACCGGTCCCATTCGACAGTTCGCCATACAATTCTGTCAAAATTACGAGACTTAAGGCGTGCTTAAATTTAATTTGCGTTTGAGTATTTGGCCGTAAATGAATCATTTTATACTAGCCATAGACGTACAACGGATATACTGTTAGTCACTTAACGTTAAGTCAAAATTTGTATTTATATGTAAGTGTAAGAAACACATTCTTATGGAATACACGCACACGAGCCCATCGATAATATTGCTGCTATAAGAAGTTTACTCTATAGTTATGGAAAAATAAAAAATATACGGAAAAATACGAATTTTAAACACGATGCACTGCGGTGACGATCTATATAAGTAATAAGTCAAATATAAGTAAGAAGTATATAAGTCAAATTGTCTACGTTGAAATAGCTTCACTTTGCATGCTCAAATTGCAAATCTAGGTGTTATTATTCTATGAAACTAGCTTTGTCAACATACAAAGATTTGTTTTAAAAACAATGGCGTATTGATGTCACGGACCCTATATCCTATGGAAAATCATATTAAAATATGTTCAGTATGAATTAATTTTACAATATAACTCGCGGACCCGTGCCCACTTCGTTGGGCATAATGTTAACAATCCTTTTTTTATATAGCCTATGACAATCAGCAATAATGTGGCTTTTTAGTGGTGAAAGAATTTTTAAAATCGGTTCAGTGGATCCCGAGATTACCCCTTATAATTTAACAAATACACAAACTTTACTTCTTTATATTATATTAGTATAGATAAATATTAAAAAAAAAAAACAAATAAATATAAAATGCGTATGCTTATCGTAAACACGAAACACAATGACAGTCAGTTATGTTTATTGTTATATACAACGTGTAACAGTAATGCGTGGTAATATTTAAGGTTCGCAAAGAATACCTAATTTTACATGAATGTATTAAAAATTCATTTCATATGAACTATTTATTATCAAGATATTGATTTTTTATTATCGATTTTATTATGATATGATAAATGAAATAAAAAATCTCAAATGTGTTTATTTTAATGCGGGGACTTGTATATAGACTATCTATGAGCATCTGAAAATCACGCAAAAATATTACCACACATTTCTGTTATACGTTGTATAAGTAGAAAAAAATATCAATCCAGGGTTTTTTGCTTACACAATATGAGTAAAGATAAGCTTTATCAATTTCAACTTGATTTTGATTTATCATAGCATTACATAATATACTTAACTCAAAATAAACTTTGATTTAGATATTATGGATAAATTGTTTTCACTACAAGAGGTACAGTTAGCATAAAAGAATATAATTTGATGGTAAGAAGAATAATATATATGTCGCAGGCGGATTGTATAATCCGCTGTATTACATTACGGCTAGCCATTTTGAAAAACAGGGCTGTTTTGTAATGCGGCGGTTCAACGATCTCTCAGTTCAACGCTCTGAAACTCTTGCGAAAATTCTTTTATCATTAGAAGACCACATTTGAAAGACTAATAGGCTATTTAAATATTAATCATCATCATATAAAGAGGGGAACGGTTTATTATTATACTATACATATATAGATAGACATTTTTACAAACTATAATTCGCTATGTCTGTATGGATTTTTTCTATGTATGTATGTTCAGGTAGCATCTCGCTACTCAATTGTGAAGCAGATATCTTCAAACAATAGATTTTGTCTTCATAAAAATATGTACC
>DWAJ01005525.1:0-11420 GCA_018238005.1 Eurema mandarina | reverse complement strand
TGGTCTAGAGCCTGAGATAAAACATAGGCTACTTTTTAACTAAAAAAAACGGTTATAAGGGGGAGAAAGGGGAAGTTAAAGTTTATATGAAAGTCCACGCGGACGGAGTCGCGGGCAACAGCTAGTATGATATAAGAGAAGAAGCAACTTTCCTTGAATTTCATATAAATGTGGAAGTAAAGATATTGTCTTAAAAAGCGATACTTACGTAATAATACCAAGTTGAATGAATATAATGCAACCGCATTCAATTGTCGCCTAACTTGGAGTTTGCGGAAAAGTTCGAATCATTAATAAACATGTGCGGAATACATTATTTCAATGGAGGTACTATAGAAAAAATACAGTCAAGTGTATGTGGGGAAGTAATGTGCTAGAAACCTTTTTTATAGGTCTTAGAATTATTATAGTTATGTTATATTTAAGCAAAGAACTATTATACCCTTTATTTCCAGCCTTTCTTCTAGAATCTTCGATATTCTTATATAGAAAGTATATAAATCTTTCGGTTACTAAATTATCGTATTCTTACTTGGTTATCGTATACTTACGAATAGCTGTCTCTTTGCGAGATTATAAAGCACTTGATAAGTTTGCTATACATAGCTACACATACTTTTTACGTATAACGAGTTTATTTTTAGTCCATAGAATATAGAATAAAAGAGGCGAGCCACCTGATAGAAAGTGGATAGCGCTGTCCATAAGACCTTTTTAGAAGTTACATCTATTTCTAGACATACTCTAGGTCTCATTAGTTCAGAAACACTACATGAGAAAGCAAATATTTGTTTATAACATAAGGGGCAAACAAGGAGGCGAGCCACCTGATCGGAAAGTGGGCATCGCCGCACATGAGCAGAGCTTGTCTGTATCAATTTGATAATCAGAAATATGTCAATTTATCATCATTCTTTACCAAACCATCGATTCTCTACATAATGTAAGTTCGATGTTGTTGCATTATTAATGTTAACAATACAGTTAGAAGTTTTAAACTTTTGCGACTAAGAGAACCGTTAACCTTGACCTATTTGGCACCGGTGAGACGCTATTGAACTTGGGTGACAATTGCACGTGTCGGGATAAAATACTGCATGCTGGTGTTCTTAGATCTATTCTCTCTTATCTTGAAAATTTTGTAAATTATTCTTTTTTGTTTTTAATTTAAGTGTTAATTTATTGTATTAATTTTTTGTACATGGTGTGTCCTAAATGCCCTCTCGGAACAGTTTGCGAAGGTGCCCTTTAAACTTATCGGCTGCGGTAATATAGACACAGTAGGGCTTTGGTCGCAGTCTGATATAACGCATGGTCCACGCTCTGAGGTGCATGAGTGTCCTTTGAAGATTTTCCCAATAAAAAAGTACCTACATTACCCAGCTTGTCTTGTATTTTCTGTTTGTCTATAACATATAACTGTGTGAGTGAAAATATATTACCTAGTTTTAAAAAATCATCTTGGTTCAACTTGGAGTAACGCTTAGACCCCATTTTTAATAATTTCTAATAAAAGTTGAACAAAACAATGTCTCGTAGTCTAGACACTATCATCAACTTATTTCAATAGCACGAATACTCGATACGGTGCTTTATAAAAAAGCAGTATTGATATAATTTTCTTTTTTATAATCGTTTTTAAAGTCAATTATATTTTCTATAGCTCCAACATTATCTGAGATATACGAAACTAAAATGCTTTCACGAATGACTAAATCTATGTTTTGGACAAGATTAACCGAATCTAATTATAATAATCTAAAAGTAATAGTCGAGCTACCTACCTTAAATTTTTCATGACAAAATACTCTAGCAACACAATTATAATGCAAAAATTGGTAACACTGGCCGTTTTGATTAAATCACGAGTCGATATATTGCGTATGCTTAACATATAACTTAACGTGGACTGTATTCATCACGTAGATAACTTTATAAGGTCCATATACTCCAAGATTACGAAAAAGCTCTCGGTAACATATCGCGTGCCGCACAGTGCTTTGATGCAGTACAAACGGTAGAATTACGTAAACGAAATGCCTATTGTTCGACCGATAAGATGTGAAGAAATTGTGAACTATATGTAGGTTACCACGGCGATTGGACGAAGCTATAAAAACGTAAGAAAGGGATTAAAGCTAATCGAATGTGTACGAGTATGTAATGAGGAATTAAGTATCTACTATATGTATGTATGACTTTGTGCTTGTGGCGGCTGAATCGCGCTTATAATTTTTTTTCCAGGATTAACATATATACAACTCTTCGATAACTGACTATTAGGGCTTAGCAGCTAATCAGGGAATCGTCTTGTTAAGCATTATGTCCTCTAGTCCTTATCAAACATACTATTAAAAGCTATTCAGACAATTTTTATTAGCATATTAAATAATAATGTTAATCTGTAAAATTAATTACTAGTCCCGATCCGTGGTTTTACCCGCTAAGATTTCGTCCTATAATTATAAATGTAGGTATAATAATAATGTAAAATAGCGTCGTATCTACCAATATATCAAACTTCATCCAAATCCATTCAGTATTTTTCGATGTAATAGCAACAAATATTCTTACTTGAATTCCCACAAACTTTCGTATTAATAACATTAGTGGGCTTTATATTAATAATCGTAATTTAAAAGCAAAAATGATCTATATTCCATTCTAAATACTCCAAGGATGTTTAATGATACCAGTAATAGGAACTGTCAACTGTTTCGCCCTATTTAATCCAGCAATTGGTGTAATGTTCGCACGGCGAAGGCAATCTCCATACTAATGTAATAGGAAATTACACGTTTGCTATCAAATGTGGGTTATGAATATGTAGTATGTACCGTTCGCTGCATTTTTCATATTAATTATCCACACGATCTGATCTGATATACACGCCTTTCACAGTGGAAATTTGCGAAAGATCTGTCTACCAGTTAATCGTGGTATGAAATGTAATGTGTAACGTTGTGTGTTATTAAACATATTTTAATGCCGGAGTGTATTGGTTTTCTATGTTGTTAAATATGTAAAACAAAGTACGACTTGCTCGAAAATTAAAAATTCAAGAACCGAATGCCTGCTTAAATGTAACATAACTATCGATTATTGTTTTGGTAAATGAATATCTATTCCAAACTTCGAGGATAGAAATAATAGTGAAGCGTATACCTATAAAATTATAGTTTCAATGAATACCTAATTATATTTAGATATTATGTAGATGCATTGTTTAATTCAAAGAAATAAGGGCATGTCCTGTGTGTGCTGTGTTGTGCGATAAAGCGATCTAAACGTTCGTTTTATTTTTGTTTAAACGAAGTCAGAGTTTTCCCTATAAATAAAATGCTCTTACTGGGGTTTTGCTTAAGAGCACTTGTTTCTATCACCGCGGTCTCGAGAGGGCTTCAGCAAATTAAGGATCTATTGAGACAATCTTGACTCTCGCTCAATTTAACAAATAATCCTTTTGAGAAAATCGCCTTTTAATAATATAATCGATGATAATGAGCAACAATTAGAAACATGTTTCGATGACTCTGGTAATTATTACTGTGTATCTTATATTTTATGTTAATAGATTTAACAATTATGGACATGATACAAAAAGTAGTCCGGCTCGAAGGACCAAAATATATAGCAATTCGATAGACGATTTTTTTTTTGTATAATGTAAGAGGGGAGACGAGCTGGACGCACTCCTGATAGTAAGAGTAACGCCAGCCCATAGCCAATGCAGTGCTGCCCGGAACTTTGCCATAAAGCCCCACTCCGGGCAGGGGTGCACTACACCGACACTCCCCTTTAAGTCATCAGATGTTAAGACTCATTAGCCCAGTAATCTCGCTACAGTGCCCTTCAGACAATAATACATAATGTGATTGGTTTCACATTGCGAAAATGCATATATAGCAACATTACGCCTGCTATAACGAACGTCTTAATTAAAATAGAACCACGCAATATCAATTGGCATATCTGCATGCCCATAACCGCAGGTACCATATCCGAATTCCACGCCACCTACATTCAACCAGACAATTATAACAAACACGTCCTCATGACGCGTGCGAATTTGCATTGAGTACATGAATTTGATAAATTTGAACTCTATATACTAGGGAATAAGGAGTAAGTACTGGTAGGCTTGACCACCCACGTGTATCGTCTAATTACGACGCCTGAAGTAATTTTTTGTAGGCGAATAAAGCCGCTGTCATGAAGTTGCATAGTTAATCATTATGCCACGTGTCGTATTTGGTTCGTGTTCACTGGTTGGTAGGTAACTTGATGTTCACTTTTCGCCTGATTTTTATTTAAAACCTAAAATGACTATGTTAGTCATTAAAATTTTGCTTGGATCTCTGAAATATAGAATCGGAACTTATATTAATATATATTTTCATATTTTGAACTGCACCTAATGATTTTTAATTAGCCTTAAATACTTTCAGCGTAATAACTTTTAATACTCTTTTTACAGCTCCAGTATATGCTGAGTTGTAGCCCTTTTTCAGGGTAATATAAGTTTTCTTTTTTTGTATTGTTATTTATATGTTAATTATCCTTTTAGTCCGGGCTCCCTGGTACATTTTTCCAATTGACTACTATTAAGCTAATTTTTCGTGAGTAGCTTTATTTTCATGAGACGCCCAATAATTTCCTATACCAAACTCTCGATTGTGGTAGCTAACAGAGGTAGCAAGAATAAAATATTGGTAAAATGTACCAGGGATCCCGGACTATTTGTGTTGTTACAATGGTTATACATTGCTTACAGAGCTAAAAGAGTAAATTGTTCTTCCTTTTTTCTTTTTCTTTATTACAAGCCTTTCAACCTCCGAAAATATATTCGCAATGCTGGTTTGCAATACCAATACTTTCATATTAAATGTTCCGAACACATGTAATTGTTTTCCAGAGAATGATCTATTGTCTGAACACTATGCTAGAACAATAGCATCGCGTAGCCTTATCGACGGATTTCCGCCACTTCTACTCGACTATCTGATAATGTATATCACTCATAGCTTTTACTGATCAATGTTTTACGTAAAACATGAACAACTATATCAATAAACCTAAAGTAAGTTTGTAATGTAATCGATTTCATTCATGACGTAATCTTTATAGAATTTCTTTTTTTTTTCACGATTTCGTCTACGAAAAGGTCGCTCCCATTTTATTTTCAAACTTTGATATTATATTAAGCAATGTTATTTTAAATAAGAATGCTCCCATCCTATTTTTTCGTATAGTTTATACGTAAGCGCTTATCCCGCCGATAATGTAACTGTCATTAAAGTTTATAAATAAAAAACATATCAGCGATGAAGCTTACCCGACTCAAACAACACACACAGTTCGATATAATATAGCTACGTATAAATATGTACCTATCTATAATCCATTCGTTCTGAATTTTTAAAATAAACACGATGAACTCATGTGTCATTTCACAGACAAGGAATCGTAAAAATAATCCATAAACAACCCCAGAACGTGGTAACTTTCTTTGATGTCCTTATACTACTTTACCACAGCTATTTTTGTCATCCCAAACAAAAAGAGTCAAAACCGACATCTGGAATACGTAATGTTATGTAAAATGGGTTTTGTAAGCGATGTTAATTTATGAAAATTATTTGTGTAAATAGTACAGTAGGGAATGTGACAAGGCTATAATAAATACGTATTGTCGGTAATTTTCTGTCACGAGTATTGTAATTGTATACAGGTATAGCATGGTATAGTAAAGGTACTTTTAGTATGTCCCATCACCAAGTGGAAACTGAATTTGGTTGGTATAGTTGTGATTCATGGTCCTTTAGCCCGGAACCTCATGGGTAGTGTTAGTACAATGCAGAAATATAAATCAAAATGTTGTGCCTAGTTCTAACTTCGTAGAATTCAAAATAAAACTCTAAATGTAAACTGTAAGCTGTCTGTATATGTAAATATGATGATGTTAATCATCATATCCCCCACCGCTCTCGGTTTAGTTAAGTTAAATTAAGTTTATATGCACACTATTTTGGGATACTGTCATGTGCAGTTACCAGTGCTAAGCTTATTCTTTATCATGCAATGACAGTAACCTGTATGTGTATTAAATAAATAAATAAAGTAAGCTAATGATATTTAAGCTAACAATTCCATGACAAGTATTAGAAACAGTATTATACATACCATTTTAAATTCCTCCATTACAAAATCCTATTCCTAGCAATAAAACCCAACCTTAAGCAATTTCATAAGAAAATGCAAAGTCATAGATGGAAATAAAAACAGCCCACGGCAAAGAGGTAGGCGAAAAATTTGCCTCAAAGGTCAAAGGAACGACCTCCGATGGTTACACCAACGTTTCTATTACGTTATTAAGCGAACCTGCTTACCTAGCGGTGTTTGTTGTAAGCCTTACATATATGGTAATATTTAATTTAAATATTACGTATCATTTAGCACAATAGATAGACAGCATAGAAGCTTCTATGGTTGAAGGCAACAAGTTGTACTGATAGATTTGTTTATGCAAAACTTATAAAAAGCTGCTAATTAATTTAGTCTTTTATAAAATATTAACTTATATTTTTAAATATAATCTCTTCCAAACCCGCCTTGGAAATTATTTGACAAAGAGCTCAAACCAAATGGTATCGAAAAAAAAATCGCCATCTTGGTTCGCTAGACACAGTTTGATATAAGCAAACCAATTAGGTAAGCTTTTATCTTTCTAGTATATTTTAAAGTTTGCCAAAAATAGTGACGTAATTGGTCACTATACAATACTGTCTTTACAATTAGCGCTAAGTGACCAATGAGTCTAGTGATTTAATTACAAGCTAACAAAAGCAAGTCTGTCCATTGCAGGACAGTGTCCCTTATAGGGCGGCGGCGGTGACTGATCTATATAGGGAAACCGAACTGTTTCCTGCTTTTAGTATGGTAACTTGGCTCATTAAATGAAGCGAGAATTCGAAAGGAATGCAGCGAACGGTGAGGCGGTAAATTGACGCTCTAGTGCATTACTTGGTACTGAGAGATTTTATTTTGCGTTATAAGATACTCTATTAAAAGCATGGCAGTACCAAACTTGGAGGTTAAGTTGGTGTATGAAATAAAAGATTTTGTTCGTTTATGGACATGCTAAGAGCGATATTGTAATTATAACGTATTAATAAAAACTTTTACATTAAAAATATAGAATCAGCTGTAGTAGTCAACTCCTGGGCAAGTGTATGTGCAGAGTAAATGCTAAAAGTAAATAAATAATTTAAAAATATATACCTACAGTTATATTTTTTAAATGTCACAAAAATATAGTGAATGACTGCTGGATTTTGGATCTCGCCTGATCAAGCGAAGATGCGGTCTAAGAGGTGTCAAGTCTGCCTGAGAAATTTCCAGGCTGTATTCCCTGGGAAAGAAGAATGTCTGTCTGTTCTTATCGTTAAATAATATATTGGATTATCAACCTAAATAATTTTACTATAAGCAATATAATTGTAAAGTCTAAAAATCTTAGTATGAGCGCTACAAGCAAAAAGTTGAATGAATGAGTTTCCTCTAAATGTAAGCTATCAAGGACAAGGACGTACAGGTTTATGATGTTGACATGTGTAGCCTACATCGAGATTACATAAGGTGTTATCGTCGTAAGTGAGAGACGGTGGGCGTGTTGTGAGAATTGTTTTTTTTTTGCATTAAACCAAAGTAAATGTTCTCCCGATTTTGAGTACCGATCTTAGTGAAGCGCTTCTATTAAAAGGGCTTTAAAAAAGGGGCAAAAGAATAAATACTGATGGAAATTAGAAGCTTTCAGTCACAAGAAAACTAGGTATAAAAATTAAAAAAATAAAGAACTCAAGTAATTTAAACAAGTTTTTGTTTATTATTATTAATCAAAGTATGATGTAACTGATCAAATTTTAATTAATTTATAAATAGTTACATTTAAGAATATGGCGTATGTATTAATTAACCTGCTAGTTCCATTAAAGGTAAAGCAATGAAATTTCCTAAAATTTTTATTAGCTATAAATAATTTAGGTATATATGCTAAACGCTTACATCTTAATATTATCATCATTATATCTACGTCATTGAACCATAGAAGATAAATATTCTGATGTCACTTATAAGGCGGATATAATCATTATACAATTGTACAAAAAATACTTGAATGACTCTTAAATTATAAAATTGTTATCCTCAATACTAATCTCTTTAAAGTTTTTTAGAAGCAGCGTTTAACAAAACCCCTTTCATTTCCCATTTTCGTTTGTATGACTTAAAAGTAACACAAAACCCAATATGTCCATGTTTATTTGTTCACCGATTGAAGATCGGATTGAAGTGCCAGTAGTGCTTTGATGCGCTCTTACTTCTGATAGTGATGAACAACGAAAGTCTAATTTTAGTGTAATTAATTCCTTTGGTGAATAATCCTAACATTACTTTAAATATGTTTAAGTTCGTTAACGCTTCATCTTAATAAAGCATCTTATTATAAGTAGAAGTAATTTATTATAAAAAACAAGTTTGATAAGATTATCGAATAATCATGAGTTTCACGCGTTTTAAATGACTGCAATGAATTTATTTGCATATATTAAATATTTGAGACACAGCTTTGTCAATGACTAGCATCCCGTCCCGGCTTTACAGAAAGTACAATTGCTTTACATTTATTCATTTATAACAAATCGATTTAATATTGTTTGAATGAAATATTAATAGTTATTCACACCCAACTTTCACAATAATATACTTATTATACATTCAGGATGAAGATAGCCTACTGGCTATCTTCATCCTGAATCTAAAAGGTATATACGTTCCGAAATTTATAAAAATCTATACAGTTTGAGTCTATTAAATTCAAACAAACCAAAATTTTTCTCTTTATACAGATTATACGATAGAAATAATAATTAGAAATAACTTTCTTTCTAGTTCTGTAATCTATAATATTGGTCTTAGTCTTTGTAAAATATGTCCATTCAAAATGGTGTCCATCCCAATTGTGTCATCAACACACATGACAGTCAGTCGTGACTCACGCAATAACAGAATCCTAACATGATAACAATATCACAGCACAATCCAGTAGGCGTTAGGCGCCAGTCATGTAAAGGACATTCTTCACTTAACACCTCACAACATTTTCGAACTTATAGTACGTATATAGTAAGCAATTTGCGAAATTTTCCCCTGCAATTTTTGCGCTATCTAAAACAATCTCAAAGATAAGTGATAAGCGCTGATAGCGCTCGCCGGCCAAATATTATGAATAATTTGCTCGGAGCAAATGTTTGTTTTTGTAGTGTTAACTTTAATAGCCACAATTATATATGTAGCATTGTTTGACGATGACCAAACAGTTCTCATCAATGATATTATATAATAGATGTGTTATACCCATACAAATCAACCGAAAAGTGTTCCGCACAGAAGCGGCAGCACACTTACATACAAGTCAAAACAATGGAAAGAGATAAATGATAAAACCAACAAGAGAAAAATAAATAGTTAATTTTGTAAGTTGCGCCGTGCGCATGAATGCACCGGCAACCATTCACCTAAACGTAAGACATCCTAATTAGAATGTTTGTGCATCTTCAAAATTTGCGCTTATAACATAATATCTATTTAATATATTATCATTGGTTCTCATAGAATAGTGTAGACACACCATTAATTCTCCGCGTTTTTGTAACATTTTTGTTTCATACATCCTCACAGACTTGAATTAAAAGTATTAGTTAGAATCTAGTTTAAAGAAAGTTTATTAAAGTGTTTCTTATCTAGAGAAAATAATCGGAACATAAATCATCTGGGTTATCTTTACAGGAGCTATTTGTTGCTTTCGTATTATCGATTGTTATTTTCGTTGCGATACAAATCTAAATTATTGCTACTTTAATAGTTTTTTTGTTTTATCTGTTTTTGTTTGAATGGCTCGTAGAGTTGTGTCGACTATAATCTTT
The DNA here is from genome assembly GCA_018238005.1 of Eurema mandarina. Taxonomy (NCBI): domain Eukaryota; kingdom Metazoa; phylum Arthropoda; class Insecta; order Lepidoptera; family Pieridae; genus Eurema; species Eurema mandarina. Next base: position 1,437 of record DWAJ01005525.1, on the reverse strand, counting down.
TTACACCGATATTTTTGAGGTTACCTGTCACAGGCTATGTATGGCTAGAAATATGTGGTTCTTATTGGAAAATGCATTTTTAAAATTAAAGTTTTTGATATACATTAATATTACTTGTGATCTTAAAATAGGATAGAGACCTATGCTGGATCAATTAAATACCCCTTGAAAGGAATTACTTATCATTCTTTTTAACTAAATATAAATTCAGATACTTCGCTTAATTAAAAAAAAAATAGTGACAAACTAATTCTTCTTTTGTGTATAAAATGCATTTAACATTATCTGCACTTTCTAAATATTTAGCTACAAGATTCGTTCCTGAATTCCGATACAAATTTTGTAAACGTTAATTTCTAGAATATTCCACAAAGTTTACATTGAAGTGCAATAATACAAGACGATTTCATTTACCCAAATACGCGGATGTCCTTGACGCAATTTAGCGTGGTCTAACGTTCTTTTGCAAACAATAGTGCTCCTTACAAAATGATGATAAGTCTATACTATACTAGCTGTGTCCCGCGGTTTTACCCGCGTAATTCCCGTTCCCGGGGCAATACCAAGATGTAAGCTGTCCTATCTTTTAATTGCACATGGTGTGCAAATTTTATTATAATCGGTTAAGTGGTTTAGGAGTCCATTGAGGACAAACATTGTGACACGATATTTATATATATTAAGATTGTAGATAATTTTTACATTGGATTGTCTTGGATTTAAAAATGATGACTAATTTATTTCTTATATTTAATTGTGTTATTTAAAAATTAAGTTGGCGAGGTTTTAGGTGTTAATTATATATTTAACCATTACAAATGTATGTGTCAGGGGTGCCATCTTTTAATTTAAAAATGAATCGCTTGTATTGTGCACTCGATGACAGCTGAAACAAATTCGTCAATTGATATATTCCTTGAAGGAATATTCCTTGAAGTATGTGGATGGTTCTTAAGCAGAAGCAAAGTAAAAGGTACCTATAGGTACCCTATAGGGTGGGTATAACAGGATCGCGTTTCACTTGTATGAAACACTTCTGAAATAATTAATAATCGTAAGTCAGTATCAAGGATCTATCAATGTCAATAATATATAATGTTTTTGAGTAATTTATGCAAACCTTGGCCTTCCTATGTTTAAGTTTAATTTTGTACCTTTTGTAACGTAAAACGGTATAATACTATAATTTTATATTTAGAATATATTTTAAACGTTGTATTAATTTTTCTCTTCACTACGATTGTTTGATTGATTGTTTTCTTTAAATGTAGATGATGATTTTTGTTCGTATGGACTTGCACCTTTTATTCGATTATGCATAAGTAAAATCTTGTATTTTGATCGATATAATAAACTTTGTTAAAGATAAATAAATAAATAAATATTAAATAAAAACTAAGTAGATAATCCATATACATTTTAATAAAATACGAATAG
>DWAJ01005524.1:0-11420 GCA_018238005.1 Eurema mandarina | reverse complement strand
TCAAATTTTATTATCACATTCACACAAACACAATATAATACAATAAGTTACAAACGTACCTCTACAAAAAATAATAATTTAATACTTATGCTATTCTTATAATGAATGCTATTAAACATGTACTTACATCGAATATTATACATATAATGAAATAAGAGAGGAGAAAAAATTAAAATCGATAATATTTTTAGTGCATAAATGTAAAGTATATATCTTATCTTAATATGGACAAATAGAAATTATAATCAATAATGTAGATAAAAGTAATAAACTTCTATTCGCCATTACAGTAATAAAAAAAAATGTTTACAGTATATTTTAAGAGTAAAAAACAATATCAAGTACGGAATAATGCACATCGATCTTAAGAAAGAGACCTGCTAATTACGGTGTTGTAGTGCGTTATCTCTTTCACACGTAACAGAACTGTCCGTCATATATAAGAATTAAGGACATGACATATATGACCTAGAAAGAGTGCTGATCCTTGAATTCTCAGACAACATATAACCGGGTTTTGAAGTATATTTAGGTATACTAGAAATTATATAAAAATTACACAATATCTTAATAAGGTTCCTTAACTATATATTTATTTACAATTACAAATAAGTATTATGATAATCAAAATCAAATGTAAGAGTTAGAGTATCACTCCTCAGTCTTTCGAGTGTGGTTTTAGAATTAAACCTTTATGTTTTGTATCTTTTTATAAGATATATCTATAAATGACAATGAGAATAAATGTTAATTATCATTTATAAGAAATCGTAAACCAAAAAATATTGTTTGCTATGTATATGCTATATTTCCGTTTGTTTATTAATTTGTTAAATCTAGATAATCTATAGGGTTGGTCCTCAACGTGTAAATTAAAGGAAAAATAGATATATTTAATAATTCAATTGTTCTTTCCGAGTTTTAGCTGGACCGTACGGGGTCTACCTCTGTTGGTGAGATCTAGTCAACTACAAGAATATCGCGAAATTGTCTAATTTTAGAGCTGGCTTATTTACAGCTAAATATTTCTTTCACGGTGACTGCGGCGCTGTCGGACATCCTGTGAAAAAGAAAAAAATAACTTTAGCTTTTGTTTTTTTTATATATAATCTTTATAAATTGATCGAAAACGGTCATCGCCGCCTATGAACACTCGCCGAGCTTGACAGCTCCTAGATGTGGTCTAAAATGTGGCGAGTGGTTAGAAGATTCCTTTAGAGGATGAAAATTTTATTCTGTCGGTCTTTAGTTTTTAATAATAATAATTCAGGGTGTTTATTTTAAAACAGCGCCATCTAGTCTCACGCTAAGTAAATGTTTAATGTGTGTATGAATTTAAATGTCTAAAAAAGTTACTTTATTATCTCCCCAATACTAAAACAGTATCATGATTTAATAATGTATGTATTCTTTGTAACAATTTGACTAAACAATTGTGTTTCATTACGCTCCTAACGGTTTTTAAATTTCTTAGTATTGTATTGTGGTTGTGCTAAATACGTAGGCTTAGGCGTAGCAAATGTAATGTTTGGACAAGTGTTTTAATTATGCTAAGCGCTATGTGTATATATGGTATTAAAACAATACCTGCATCATGTTGGCATTGGATGTATAATTTTTAACAGTTACAAAAGTATGATAGTGAATATTATATGTTAAGAAAAACTATAAAGATATGGAACCGGCTTAGTTTCATATAGGGTACTAGGACTCTAAACTATTGGTATCTACTATTTATTAGAAAATGGTATATAACATTTCTATAAATTGATAATTATTAGCCTGAGCATTTGAAATCGACTTCGATTCTGGCTTAAAACTGCCTTGCAGTATTACTCCTATAGCATGGTAATAGGCAAAGGTTACCTAACCTTATCTTAGGTACATTAAATGAAGTACAAAGTTTAAACAGATTACGGAAGAGTCCACAATGCTGCAGTCGCATTTTTGAGGGGATCACCTAAACTTTGGAGCCAAGTATTAAGGGTTAAACGTACAAAATGATTAGACTTACTGCAAACGGAGCAAGCGATCTCGTCGCTGTTGTCGCCGCAGCCGTCGCGGCCGGAGCACGCCACCGCCGTACTGCGGCACCGCCCGTTGCCGCATCGCAGCGGACAGAAGTCTGCCGCCCGCCATCTGGGGCACAATCGAAATTATTTAGTTGACAATGTAGGGTCATGTTCAAAATTTAACTATAATATAATTAATTAGAAAAATGAGAACCAGAGTCAAGAGCTGACCCTCTTACGTATGTGGAGGAAGTATGTAATAATAGTAACCTACTTCTGATCCAAAGGAAGGAGCTTGACAGGCCGCCATTATGCAATGTTTCTCAATTCTGTTCGAGAATTTGTACATATATGCTAACAATTATCATAAGCGCGATTCAAAACTCGGCGCATTAAGCGGTCGCTACACATACGACTATAAGTAATTGTTATTTGGTAAATTGTAGACTTTCCGTTAAGTTACTGTTTATTATATTTCGTAAATCTTAAAAATTTAAAAGCGTATAAGTATTAATTATATATTAGTAAGTGAGGAGCGTCGGTGTAGTGCAATCCTGCCCGGAGTTGGGCTTTATAGCAAAGTTCTGAGTGGCACTGCATTGGCTATGGTCTGGCGTTGCTCTTACCATCAGGAGTGCGTCCAGATCGTCTCCCCTCTTCATATTATAAAAAAAAATTAACAATAATAGCTGGTCATTGGAAATTTACCTCGACTGCTCATTACAGAGATGCGGGGGCTCGTCAGACCCGTCCTTGCAGGAGATGATGGCGTTGCAGAATTCGTACTCGGGCAGGCATTCCCCGGAACCGCAGCGGAATGTGTGACGAGGACATCTAGAATATTACAAACGGGCTATTAGCATGTTTTGTGAGATACTTATATTTGGGAGCCAGGAGCGTCTGAAAAACAGCGCGGTCTCGGACTTCGGTTTCGGGACAGCACAGGCTGAGACGCTTCCTTTTGTTTTCTCATTTTAATATTTTTCAAAAAATGTTTGTTTGTTTTTGTATGTGCAGAAGACAATATTTTTTTTTAAAGTGCCTATAGGATGTAGAAGGAACCTTTCATTTGATATAATATGTTCTGATAATAAAGACGTGATGATTGTGACATCGTATAGAGGTAACCTTTTTTGAAAAACTAAATGCTGTAATTATAATATTCACAAACGGCAGGACATTGCTCAGCTCATTTGAAACCATTTGGGACAATTTGATTAAAAATCACACATTAAAAGAAACACCATTTTAAAATATTTTGTACCAATTTTCTAGTTAGTGTACAAGTTTATAATTGCATTTATATGGACTTTTAAACTTTAGAAATGTAAGCTATGCATGCCGGCAGCTGGAATGTAACTATACAGTTAAACCTGTTCCGTTGCGTGTCTATTACATGTGTTTTAACTAGCGTGGGATACTTTGTTGATGCCCCTACGCATTGTGTTAGAATACTCGTTTCGCAAACATACATCCATATGTACATATATTATATGGGAGCTTTTTGTAAGCATTCATGCTCATATTATATGAATTGTAAATGTGATGTATGCTCATAATCAAATTCAAAAAATTGTTGAGAGATACATTGTAGGAAGCAGGCAGGACTGGATTATTCGAAAACAGGACTTTCAGAGTCATGTTTTTGAATTATCATAGGATTTTTTAAAGTAAATAGTTCCATTCACGGGGCCAATTCGATTCAGAACGCATGCGTACACCCTGAACGTCGCATACCTATTCTTCGAAGTCTCAACTGTTAACATTTTTTTGTTGCACACTGCGGTGTTCCGAATCGCGTATATTCAACATTGCTCTTCTAATCTTATCACTCATCCTTTACATCCTTTACCGTCAGAACACGAGGCACACCACAACGCTCTCTATCGCATTAGAAGTCTTAAAGGTTCACCTTCTCGATCTATTCATCAGGCCAGTTCGATTCAGATCGCATGCGCACAACCTCATTAAAGAAGATCCATCTCACGTCATTAAAGAAGATCTAAGAAGTTTTATAAGTGTTATAACTCACCCTTTACGACGCGTGGCCTTGCAGTTTCTCTCGTCTTCCCCGCCCGGGCACTGCGGCGTGCCGTCGCAGCGCGAGGCGCGCGACACGCACGGCGAGCCCGGCCCGCCGCAACGGAACGCGTGCATGGGACAACGCTCGCCCGTTCCGTCTTTAAACATTCACACAGATATAAAGCTTTTCTATATATCACATAGATTATATATTATATATCTATATAAAGGTGACTGACTAGACTGAGTGATCTATCAACGCACAGCCCAAACCACTGGACGGATCGGGCTGAAATTTGCCATGCAGGTAGATGTTATGATGTAGGCATCCGCTAAGAAAGGATTTTGATCATTGAAGGTAGATCAAGGGGATAAAATAGGGGATGAAAGTTTGTATGAAAATCCACGCGGGCGGAGTCGCGGGAAAGAGCTAGTATCACATAGAGGGCAAACGAGCAGACGAGCTTGATATGCTATGATAGAAAGTGTTCAGCGCCGCCCATGAACACTCGCAGAGATTGACAGCTTTGGATTGAGTTGACGACCCTAAAGAATTTAAAGCTGTTATAGCTATGGTGTAGAATTCAGTCGATCAAACTATTTTTTATAACATAAGGGGTAAATCAGCTGGCGAGCCACCTGGTGGGAAGTGGTCATTGGCTACCATATCGTAAAGTCAGACTCTGGTGTGGGTTGTTAATGAATTTCATTCTGGCTAGAGCTAAGATGAGGTCTCTTAGTTCTAGCCTTAACGTACAAATGTTATTTTGATATTATAATATTAGTTAAGATTAGTAAGAATAATAGGTCCATTGTTTCTTTTATGCAATGGTTTTATGTGAGAAAACAAACGAGTATTTTTGCTCGTAAACTTAAGAAGATGGTATAATATAAACAAGTGTATTTTGGTATTAATAGCCGAATCTGAATAAATAACACAGTATATATGTACATATATTGGGTGCTTAATAAGTTTTACACTTGTGTCTGTGATCTACAGTTATTCATTATCCCTATATTTCGAAAGTACCGAAAATTTCTAATATCTACAATGTTGTTTAAACATCAAAATAGAAATGAACTTAATTTTTTATTTCAAGATATCTTATAAAAAGTCTATAGTTTGAAGATTAACAGCAATACTAAAAAAAACAGTTTTCAATCAAGTTTAACTTTACCAGCCATAATTCAGTCCACTTAATAAGACCATCTTATTAATTTGTCTATTTATGTGTATTTATCACACAAACAGGTTAGTGTTATCGCATGATAATACATATGAGCATTCAGCATATCAACTGCACGAGACAGTATCCCAAAATAGTGTACATATCAACTTACTAAATTTAACTTCATTTATTTTATATTTAAAGAAAAACAGTTCAAGAAAATGAATTCAAGATTGACAGTTAAGTATTAGTGACAGTTAAGCTGTGCCCAGGAAACGGAAAGGTGCAAAGACACAAACCTTTACCAGTACCTAGACATTTCTCGTCGGAACCATCGGGACAGTCCTTGCGACCGTCGCAGACGAAGTACCAGCTTATACAAGTCCCCGTTGAGCGGCACTGAAATATTACGAAACAAAGATTAATTATTGTTTGATAAATATTTTAATATTAGACGCGGCCATAAAGTATATTAACAGAGACCACAAGTGCAAAGTAAATTCCGTAAAAAATAAAATAATGTATCTAGGATGTCAGAATTATTTAGGAGGCAGAAAAGCACAAAAACAGTCAGTCAAAATAATGTCATTAAAAATCTCTCCACTTGCATAATGCAGCGTGGGTTCTGACATTCTTTTTAGCGGGCTATTTATAAAATCGGATTCTAGTCCTTAAAAAAACGGTTTGTAATTTGGAATAAACAGTCAAAATGAGATTTAAACGTACCTGGAATGTACCGGGCAGACATCCTCTATTGCGGGCTGAGCAAGCAGCAGTGGAGTTGTTCCGATACGAGCAGTCGCAGCGCTTGTTCACACAGCGGGTGTTCAAGTCCACCTTCTGGCACTGGCTGTCCACATAGCACGGCATGCCGAGGGACACGGGGCCGAGATCCACGGCTATTGCCTCGTCTGCTCTTACTCGTTGTTTATCTGTAATATTATTGTTTTAGATGAATTATCTTTTATTAAGAATTTACTTTTTTGTTTTAGTTATTTATAATCAGATAAAATGAAAAGAAATATAAATGTCTATTGGTTACAGACCTAATTTTGTAATTTATTGTATCTTTTTTTCTAATAATTTAATTGTAAACATTTTTTCTTAAATCAATTTAATTTATATGACGTACCTTTTAGTGACGACTTCTTTTGATGACCACCTTTATGTTTCCCACTTATCTGCTCTTTTGAAGTTCCGCTTTTCTTATTAGATTTTTTATCAGTTGACGGCTGAGTAACAACTCTATACACAGGTTGATCATTAGCATGTAGGTTGGCTGTCATATCGTCTGTTCTTGCGAGTTCGTTCGCTTCACCGTCTTTTCTTATTGATACCGATGACAGTCGCTTAGTTTGTTCAACGGAAGGGACTTTCATGACAGCTTGCATTAAAGGACTATCTTCTTGCGTGCTCAGTACATCATTTTTATATGTAAACATAGGCAATTTGCTGGGTTTGATGTCATCAGAATCGATAACTAGATTAGGTTGAGATGACAGATCCTTAAGACTGGCAGCCTCGTACGTTTCATTCACCGCATCGTAACTCGTCTCTTGTTCAGCAATCACTGCTTCAGTTGCATAGCCAGGCAACTTTATAGGTAGACATTTATCCCCAGATTGTTTAAAGAGTGAATTACAAGAACACCTTCCAAAGAGATTTGGTATTACGAAATCGCAGTGGCTGTCTTTGTCCCATAAACGACAGTGTTCGTTGCTGTAGCAGACGTGGTTTGGTGGCGCGGCTGGAAGCAATCAGAATTTATTATAATGATGGCAAATTAGCAGCAATGGTCCAGAAACTCAATGTTTATTATTCCATGGAATCTATTTGTGTTAGTTAACAGTTTTCCGATCATTAAACCCTGATACTCGTACTATTTCATGCTCTACTAATTTCTTTATTACAAGGACACTCCCAATGAACCGTGCCTATTAAAGCACAGAGCTCGCTACATCCATTATTATTTACAGGCGTCATTACCCGCTCAGAAGAAAATGTATCCCATTCTTGTGCATTGTTCTTGACGTAAATTATTGAGGAACTATTTATTTACAAATAGGGTTGTAATGGGAGTAAACAATCTGCACTCAATAGGCAAAATTAATTAATACCATATCAGTTCAATAGAAATGTAATTCAATAGATATTATGTATAGTTTTCGATTGTAGCTAAGTAAGCATAATAGTTTACAAAACATGAATTGTTGTACTAAACATTATAACGAATATGATTTATGTGGGTAAATTAATAAAAAATAAGTCAAAACGTTTTAATCTAATAAAGCGGCGATTAACCTAACTTCACATACAATCGCAACTCACAATATCGCGTGAGTTGGTGTTCCCACAATAAGATCGTATTACATCGTATTACGGAAACAAATGGTCTTCACAGAAAGTGCATTCATTCCATACAGAGGTACACTTTTTCTCACAGAACTGAGATTAACAGTAATAACATCCGTTTATGGAAATGAAATTTAGGATAATGCGCACGGTGATTAAATGTGGCTGACGTAAAATCGTGGATCTTAAAATAGCAATCTTAAATCGTATTCGGGTCCCCATTTGTCGTCGCTGTTATCTCGACTTTCATCTTCCAGTTACAGAATTACATGGTGATTTATCGGAGTTTGAACGTGATGATTTTGTGCGTGACGGCGATTAACGTAAGTCAGATGCTGACCCGTGAACGCGAAAACGAAAGTTACGCACGAGATGCTCTTGTAGTTTGTACGTATTACAATTTATTAGAATTATTTGCTGTACATTGTTTCACATATGGTTATTACAGCTATTTTCCGATTATTATGTATCAAGATGTACTAAAACAACTAGTTAGTAGCTATATCCTGCAGTTATATTTGCATTAAACTTGTTGACATACTAGCGACCAGCCCCGGTTTCGCACGCATATATCATACACTATCCAAAAAAAGCGCATGAAAATCGGGTGCGTAGTTTTAAAGATTTATGCATACATAGGCACATACATAATTTACGATAGATTATATATAATATACGATTTTCATTAAGCAACCGGTAAAGCCAAACTGTTTTATTTTGAATGTGTTACAAATTGTATAATAGATGTGTAACATGCTACAATACTTACGTGATAGGCACGTGTGTTTTCTGAATTGCAAATGACCATCGGTGCATCGGCAGACTCCATCCAAGCAAGCGCTGTATGCCACCTTCAGTGTACATTGTTCTGAGACCTCGCACTCGGAGCCGAGAAGGGACGCTGGAAAGTCAATTAATATGGTAATTTATTATTATTATTGCATTTATATTTAATATAAAGTAAACAGAATATTTTTATTAATAAATAAAGTTGATGTTTATTCTATTTAGGTTAAAAAATCTGATAAAAAGGGGCAATGGTGTGATTGTGTCTTATCACAAAATGAGTAATTCATCAATTTGACAAATGGTTTTGAAGATTAATGACATTAAAAGTAAGTTATAATAGCCACTCCTAAATTTAATAAGATAATATGAATGTGATTTTCCTACTAACTAGTCTTTTGAAGAAATCCCAATTTTCTAAAACGTGGAGGATTTGGAGGAAGCAGGTCTATCAATAAAGTACTATCTTATAACTACATATATGGCTAGCTAGTAAATTATTTGCACGATCCACCCTTGATGTTTATCACACTTATATATAAATGCATTAAACTACATACGAAACCCGTTAACATACAGTACAAGCTCACATTTACTTAGAGTAAAAAGTGTTATGGGAACCGACAATAGAATTAAACATGCTTGTCATGTGCAGTTATAATATACATCAAAATGAGTCTTCATAGTCTTCCTGTTAGTCTATAAAGTAACTTTCACGTGCTAAGCGTTACCTAGATTAATGTAGGTAAATCTTGGGCGTTGTCTGTCAATTATAGTGTACCGAAATGCATGAATGAAGATGGACAAGCATAGTGAATGACGGGATCGCGACCCCGGGGCGTGTATGCTCCCATTTCACTTTCAAGTTCAATGCTGCCTCGCAACTTGGGTGCGAGCAATTTGCATCCAATGGACATCCTTTCGGCACCAATTTATGTAAATTATTCTTAAGTAACAGTTTATATCGCCGCATAAAAAGTGTTATGACTGTACGACCGTATAAATGTTTAGAAAAGTGTTATGCACATGAAAATATTTGTATGTCATTTCCTTGAGTATTCAGTTGTACGGAAATGTACACATTGTTCAGTTTTTGTAATTGCTAACATCTATTACCCTTTAAATAAATAGCGCGCACGAAAGCACGCATGTTAATTATAAAATAGTCGAATGTAAATATTAAATGTGAAGTGTAGCAAGAGAACGGCTATGTTAATCGTACAATTATTTCCAGTAGCGCTGTCAGTTTGATTTATACCATGTAAGTTTTAATTTTATCGATACAAACTAATGAGTCGGTATGTAATAAAATTTTCCGCACAGGAAACCTTATTAGCATCATCGCAATTAACCACTTCGACAACTAACAAGGAAGAGTTGTGCTTCGATTGACGTCTTTAAATGATAATACTAAAGATAGACATGCAATTTACGATTGAATAAATATAATCCGTTTGTTAGACCGGCGAAAGCAACGCGCCATGTGTTAATTTATCTGAACACTCGTAAAACGTTCTACAAAGGGGGCATGTCATTGATATGACGATAATTTTTCTGTCATTGCATATTTATCCGACGAAAAGGAATTAAACAATAATGTATGTTACTTTATGTTTCAGATAATGTTAATAACGGTCTCCGAAAATATTACGCCTTAATATCAAAATCTGGTTTCATTATCGTTGTTTGGAATTTAGTTCCTTTCGTTAAAAAAGAAACCGAAATTTCGCATTTTTATTATAAGTATCTACTTAAGAAAAAATAAAACCATTTCGCACATTTACGTTTCTTAAAGTAGAGCGTTATGTCCGTGGCAGCCGTGAAATAATAATTGCCGTGACTTTTTGGTTTCCAATCATAAGATTTTATCTGCACTCTAATTTTTTGGTGTCTGGTGGCTCAGTGACCGCCTTTAGCTTAATCTACATTCGATAACTCGAACGCAATTACGTTAACAATTAAAGATGACGGTACTGTCACGAACCGCTGTATTTTGCAGTGAGATACTGTGAATGAAACATTTTTAACTGTAACAAATAAATATTTCGGCAATATGTTGTGTTACTTTAATTGAATAAATTTAGACGCACAGTTTGCAAATTACACCAGATCTTTATATACTTTAAATTCAGTATAGGTGCTTTTAAAATACATGTTATTAGAAATATTAAAAAAACGACTACTTTGTTTCAGACATATAAAAATATCGTAAAGATATAAGTTTTAAGTATGGACCTTTGAAAACTATATTTTACCTTTACGAGTATGTACATATTTTAAATTATGTACCAGTAGTGTCTAAAATGCAATATGAACTATAATATTTCATAACCTTAAAAAATAAGATGTAGGTACTACAGTATCAACAGGAGTTGATAAATAAATAAAAAACCATCAAAAGTCGCATTCCTTTTAAAAGATAAATTAAAAAGGCAAAATAAGTTAATAGTTCAGAAGCAAATAAAGCCTATAAAAATAACAAGAACATAATTTATTATCACGCTGTGGCGCAATGCTCATATCGTAAACAACAATGTAAGTGCCTTTTGAGATTTAATTAAACTACTATATTTATAAAGCTCGTGTTTTATTAAAACTACATAGTAAATAACAACCTCAGAAATGCCACTAGTAAATCAAGATATTCTATTTAAAGAATTTGCATTCTTTAAATGTCTTTGTAGCGAATTAAATGTATGTACTAAAAAAACCGGGGTCAATCTATGAACAATATTTCTAATACATATTAGCATTGACATATCTACATTATGTTACATAAAAAATTGTGTAAAACTTACTATTGGTTGAACCACTTTTAAAGTTAGATCAGTAGACTTAAACTACCCGCTATATCGTTTTATAATATTTACCTCTTTTTTTTTTTTAATTTATAGACCTGGTAACAAAGACCTTTAGGTCATATCTTATTTATTATTTTTACATTTTTTACATACTTCACTTCATAAATTTTAGTCGAGTCAGTCAGTCGTTTCTTTCTGCCCTTCGTAAAGTGATAGTGAACTTTACGAAGAACCTCGACGAATCTTGGAGCAATCGAAACGGCGCTACTATGCGCTCT
>DWAJ01005523.1:0-11420 GCA_018238005.1 Eurema mandarina | reverse complement strand
TGAGGACTCGTTTCGTCTCCGCTTAATAGCATAATAGACCATCGCGGTCAGGTAGTCATTTAAAAGCATGACGGTTTAAAAATGTTTTTGTGAGCCTCTAGGATGTGTTCACAAACAATTATTGAATTACAAATACGATGTTGATTATATACAAATAATGTAAAAACAATTTCTAGAAATGTGCCAAGAGTGAAGCCGTGTCATTTCCTTACTAAAACTATTTCAGTTAAATATGCATAACAAGCTTGAATATAATTACATAAATTTGTGAGCATTTCTTAATGTTTGACGGATGAGTAACTGCACGAACGACAATAAACATAATTGAAGTTTTGACAAAAACGCGTGTCGTGATACAAGGCGAACAATGGCCCAATGAATAGAAACCGACGTGTAGCGAGTGGGCCGGAGTTGTGTAACAGGTGTGATTGCCCTCAGCCGATGGCGCGGCTCTAAGCCATGGTTGGCATGGCTATTGGTTCACATTGCAAGTATGGAAGCCAGAACATAGCATTAAACTGAATCGCTTTCTTCTATTTGTCTCTATGTATACTTAAACCTTTGAAACTATTGAGATTTTACGTTATAAATGCACGTAAAACCGCGGGATGCGGCTAGTATTCCATATACCGAGCTAGGACATCAAATCGTCTTCAGATTTGATGTCCTATTAAATAAAAGAGTCATAACAATCGTTTTAATAGTGTAGGTACAGTCTTATAGAAAAGAAAGTAGGAAAATCTCTAGGCATAAAATGGGAAGGAACCCGGATCTAGTAAGGCCATATTTAATTAAAAATTGAACCAACGAACGAAATGTTTACAGTGTAAAATCACCTTGCCATTTGGTGTTAACCACCAGTCACGACTTTGAGGAAATCAATTAGTGTTGGAAATTACTCGTAATTACTTATATTTTTTCTCGCATTCCAAATAACGCCCTTCCTTCATTCATGGAGAACCAATTAACACGAATAAATATAAAGTAAGTAAAGTAATACCTATCTACCAGATTAATAATGGTGCCTAAAATTTATCACATATCATCTAAAATTTATCATTATATTAATTTTTAATTATTACGGCTTTTAATGGTCTTTACACAGAAAACTAGTTTGACCTCAATAATTAGAGCTTTGACTGAACACATCTTGAACGAACTTACCCCAACAAAATATCTAGAGCTACGTTTCGCGTACTATGTCTACAAAGGTAGAGACGTTATGCAAAAAATAATCCCTCATAGTGCACTCAGAGGGTTGCAATTATCGCGATCTCAAAAGGTGCGCCTCGATTAGTGAGACGTGAGTGGCGCATTGGCAGTGCCGGGCTCTTGACATATTTGCTGCTTTTTCATATTTCCTTTAGCACTATACCAGCTGCTGGCAAAGCAACGTCGGTATTTAAATGTTAAAACAAATTATGTTAAATTTCCAGTTACTTATCTTTACCGACAGGCCTTTTCGGCAATTAACTCGACTGATACCAACAACTTAAGTTTATTCATTATTAACAGTACCGGAATGTTAAATACACTTTGATAATTTAAGAACTATTATCTTATAGAAAGGAACTCTGATGTCTTGTAAAAAAGTAATCAAATAACAACTAGCATGACATGTGATGTACGTTCTCACTAAGTGGTGTGCACTCAGCACTGGGTCACGGTGTCAGTTATCGGCGACCAATAAAGCGGTCGCTCATACGAGTTTTCTGCTAGGCTGCGCGTGCGCACCGCCCGTTACAAGTACACAACTGTGATTCTGTATATGGCCGTACAATAATAATTGTAATGTTTTAAAGGCAAACTGACAGTATTTGCTGCCTCGAAGACATTCAACTACCTAATTTAGTTTGCCTAATCTACATAACAGACGGACTATAATTCCGAAAATGAAATTAGGTGTCCCTTAACCGATACGACAGTTTTCAACAGATGATATCATCATTATCTTTTGAAAAACTAATTCGACTCACAGTTTCAAAATTATTAAAAGTCACAAGAAAATTAATGTTGATATTTCTAGCCGAGTGTGGGTGGCACTCGAACACGCGGAATAACCGCAAGCTAAGCTTTTTGCACTCGCCATTATGGCTTAATGAGGGAAACGGACTTTCTCCGCGCCGCTCGGGATAAACACGTTCATGTTATTGCAATGGTAATGTAATTATCGATAACCTGTTTCAAGTTTCTATGTACCTACGTGTAGTGAAAAGGTAAAATGGTGTCAATAAGAGTCGTGTAATAATATAAATACTTCATCATCTGTTGAGTATTGGAATAATGAACTACACTCGGGTGCAATGAAATCGCACATGTGGAAATTTTTTGAATGATATCATTTATAATTAAAATTACATAATTTAAAAAATGTCCACATGTGCGATTTCATTGCACTCGAGTATAGATATAACTGACCGTATAACCGATGATATTAATATCTAAAATATATATTTAAACATAGCTACATGATCCAGCAGGTTCAGAAAACGAACAATGAGTCCTTAATGATTCGTGAACCTGTATTGTTTTATAATCCCGTCACCCATGTGCTAATAGCTAAACTATAGAAGTTGTCACGCTTGTAACGGCATGTAAACTGTAGAGGCTGACACAGATACGCCGGTCATTGTCTCATCGCGGCTGTTTGCCGTGCCCTATTTCAGTTACTACCCAGTACCCACCCTCCGTGTAGATGCACCTTTGCCTACGTCTCTTTGAACTAGATAGTTGGCAGATTCACTATACTGAAGTGGTCGCTATTATTTTGAATGCGAAATTGTTTTGCACTTTTCTGATATTCAAAAATGTTTAAAGGTTTTTTATAATTATTTCTAACGAACAAAGAAAGTGTTCTTCATTCGAATCCGATTTAATTAAAATTAGTGGCCGCCCTCGGGGGAACATAAATAGAACAAATATCCTCGTGAGGCACTTTCTATAGCACTTTGCATGAGTTGACCTGCGCCACTAATAGGAGGATAAGTGGATTCATTTTCACGTGTGTGACTGTAAGTAGCATATTTTAAAGTTATTTTCGTGATGTGGTTGACCTCTACAGGACCGTTAACCTGGCTCTATGATTGCCTCCCCCGCCCGCGCCCCCGCCCCCGGGCCCGCTGACCGCTGACCTTTGCAATTTTCACACTTGATCTTGTTAATGCTCACGACTAACTGTCCGTCAAATCGCTTGTCTTAACTGCCGCTGAATCGTGACGCTAATTCGATGACTAATTCTTGATCGCTTTGTTTATACCTGGCATACACTGTATAGAGTTGTTTATTTATGGTATTTTTTTATGGTGGTACTTTAGTTCAATATGGAAAAGATTACGTTTTCAAAAACAGAAGATCGTTTTCTTCATTAAGTATTGATTACTAATATTAATTTCCCAAGAGAAGCTCAGTACGCTTAGCTCCAGTTTTCCCCTTAGGACGTCATAAATGTCAGCTTGTTCAGTCTATCATATCTTACCATTTAAAATAAACCCGGCGAGAACGGTCACAAGTTTAATTGGGAAACTTTTTACAGTTAAAGGAAATTAAATTATAAATTTGGGCAGTGCGTCACCGCGGATTAAGGCCAGCCTAATCGTGATCAATTAAGAGCTCGCAGAAAAGATTGTAATGAAACGCAAACAGTGCATTGTTCTCGGAAGCTCGCGAGTCGCGCTGCGGAGAAAGTGATGATTTCATTTCCCGCGATTATCCACTCAGCTCAGGAAGCCAGCCCGCCTCCCGACATGCTCAATCATTTCTCTGTATGAGTCAATCACTCGTTTTTTCCTCATACAATATTATCTTTGTTGACTTTCAGTCGAGCAAAGAAAAGTAAAGTAGAAATTGTATATGTATATCAAATTGAATTAAAGTAAATAATGGCAACTTACTTTAGAAATAATATACAATTGAGATCTTTGGAATTGTTTATAAACGGCTTTGTTTAAAATTGTAAGTTTTTTTATTTGTTCAAAATAAATATTTTTTGCCGAAATTAAATTAATTTGGATAATTCCTTGGGAAAGTAATCTGTTAAAAGCGGCACTAACAATCGAATTTCATGAAACTCAAATGAGCTGCGTGCGTGAACAAAATATAATGTTTGTTGACACTAAAAGTTTCGGGGTCACCGGCCAGTTCGCTCGTCCTTAATTACAGAATAAAAACCGTGTGAACTGAGCACCGGATTTGTGTGGAAACAAAACAAAGATACGAAGCGAATGCAGCAAGGTCGAGGAGGCATTGTCTGAGCGGAGAGCAGGCCTCAGATATGATCGGTCCGAGTCAATCAAGAGCTTGTTAGTGAACCTTCGGTCAGATAATGTGAACTTATCGAGATTTGACTATTATGTTAACAATGTTTCTTGTTTGTTATTTTGTTAATGATTTTTAATATGTTACTTATAATAGACAGATCGTTTCTTTACAAATGTCACCGGTTGGTCGATTGCCTGAGATTCAGCCCTCAATGTAATGATCGTTGGCCGTGTCGTGTGGCGGAGAACACGTCGGGCGCCAGACGATGAAATCACATCGCAAACAATAATGAGCCGGTCGCGAGGTGGCCAATTGAACTGGGCAATTATCTCCTTAAATAGTACACGCGGCGACCGCGCCGGTAATTGACAAAGGGCTGTGCGAAATGACGTGCGAAAATGTAAGTCCTACCAGCTGCTTCAGGTTGATTTGTTTTACTATTATAAAGATTTGTTTAATACGTTATGGGAACACGGGTGAAACCTCTGGCTAAAATTAGATCAGAATAGATTATTACGCCCTCATAAGTAAGCTCAATTATCCTCGCTACTTCCACGAGGTGGGTGGTGACTGGTAACAAGCGAGTATTGATTAAGGACACGGAGTGGCATGGCAAAGGCTTCTCTAATCAGGAAATCGCCTCGCGGTGTACCGAAGCCTTGGAAGTGAGGGACTAGCTGGCCCGGTGCTTCCTGTGTGTTACTCGCTTTATTTAACTGTGCTATAAGAAAGTAACAATATACCAGGGAAATATCATAGGTATGATTTAAATATAGACATGAAAAAAACTTGGATTTTGGATTTCAAATATTTTTGGAGTCAAAATCAAAAATATATTTATTCAACTGGAATCGCCATGGTATTACAATCATTTATCACCGGTATAGAAGGCAGTTACTACAGAAAAATATAATAGGTGAAATAGTATTTAGTGTACATAACAAACCAATTTAATTCGTACATCGAGTAATAATAGTGCTTTCTCTCATAGAACTATCCTAATATGTCATAGACTAGCCATTCCTTTATGCGTAGTCAGGTTCTAAAGCGACACAGCATGAATGATTGAGTCTGTCATGTTTATTACGTAGCGAGTCTGCAGGCTTTACGGGCCCGTCTGCCGGGATGATGTCGCGACGTCTGGTCTCCGGCCCGCAATATTCGTACCTTAACGATGTGTCGCAACTCGCAACTAACTGCTCGAGGGATGAGGCGCGGAGATTAATAGATTGTAAGTGACGTCTGGGGAGTTGATTTGATTGGATAGATTACGTGTGGGTTCATTATTAATACGTAGTTTGTGAGGTTTAAGGGAGCTATGCGTTTGTGGTAGAGTTTTAGTTTGAAACAAATATAACAATTTAAGTAAGTTTCACATGATACCTATTAATTCGACTTTTTTGCTATTGAAGAAAACGGAATTATTTTAGTGTACAAAACCAGAATATTAATGATGAAGTGCTATTATATTCCATCAGCATTTCGTAAATAAGAGTAACAAAACTTTGCACGTGTCTTCGATTGCCTTTTTCATCTGTTATTTACAAAGCCTAAACCAGTTCCTATGTCCTTACATAGGACTTGAACCTGTACTCGAAGCTTTTTCTGTTCGCGTGTGGACAATATCAGATAATTATTCGTGCCTATAATTACGTATTATTTTAGTGTTTATAGTTTAGTGTTTATAGTGTCCTCCGATGTAGCCCTATAACTCTTGTCAACTACACCAAATAAACATTAATTATCACCAGTTGTTATCCAGGTCTAGATTGTCACCTTTCATTAAGTGATACAGTAACAAATATCCTACTAACTTTCTCGCTTAGTGTCAGCTAGTAATATCAAAAGTAATCAAAGCGACACACATATTTGGGCGATCTAAATAATGAAGATAAAAATAAATATTATTATAGTAATATCAAAACAAATAATCGTAATAATAAAGCGATGAGATAACTCGAAGGGGAGCGTGAAGGCGACTCACCTCAAAACGTGTGTATCGGCCGACCGATTATCTCGTAAACAACGCTAAACTGCAGATAGCGCCGGACTGGCTACTTGCATGTCGATAAAGCATTTATACATGTCTATATTTATAAATACTACGAAGTGGTTGTTTGTTTGTAAATCTGCGATGAGTCTAGATGTGTTTAACCGATTTAGATAATTATTAAATAGTAGCTCGATAAGCTCCGTAATAACACCATAGGAAAAGGTCATCGTGGTACTTTGATGTGCATTCAAAACGTGACACAGCGTGTGCTTTCTTGCTAATAAAATCGGAATAATTTTGTATGAAATGCATTTTGATAGTTGCTTTATAAGAATAGGCTCACTTCTGTACGCTGCCAAATGTTTTAAAGGAGCCATATTTTCCGAGGAATGGCACCAATTAACCATTTTAATCGTTCACATTTCTTCAATTGCTTGTTGGAAATGCCATGAGAGTGCTTGTTTCAATCCTCTATGATATATTTTAATTATCTGTATAAGGCATGTTAACATATAGATCGTAGATTTTAATAGATAGTAGATTGTCAGTAGTTCATTTAACTTATTATTAACGAATAAACAGAACCGAGTGATCTAATTGATCGGTAACAAAGGTGTCGGTGTAATTACAAGCAGTAGATAACGGGTCAGTGACCGGCGTCAATCAATCGTGCGAACTGATTTCTTTGTCCATACAGGGGTGGGAATTATGAGCGATGACCGACACACTCACACTAGACGAACCTTTTGTGATGCGACTTAAACATATTATTGTTCTTCTTTATACAATTTGTATTAGTTTTACAGTACAGGATGTAATAAAATGTATGTACGTATTCATATAAGTACATATTTTTACCCGACTACGGCAAAGCCAAAGGAGGGTTATGATTTTGACAGGCTATGTATGTATGTATGTCGAATAATATTTTGATTACTAGTTAATAGTAGAATATTTTTTAAAGTTTGTTTTTTTTTTATGTCGTTGGTAACACTACTTTGATAATGTTAGATGTCATGTGTCATGTCAACGAAATGTCACTGTCAGAGAAGATATAAGTTGTAAAGATTGATGTTGTGAAAAGTTTGCTAAAAATCATTAAAATACAAGAAAAGGATTAAAAGTGTGTCAATTCGTGAAATATCCCTACAACTTTTGGGGGCTCGTCCGGGATATTGTTCGTTTTGGCGCAGGTTGAAGATTGAAGAGAATTGCCGCAAGTCATTCGACCGAAGCACACCGGTACGCCGCCATTTTTCAACACTGTACTGCACTGTTTTACCGACGTTGCTGTTCCGCGTGAAGTTGGTACGAGTCAATGCACTGTTTTACCGACACTGTCGTAGAAAATGTTGCCAGCTGAAGAAAAAAAGTGCTAAAATGGTAGCTTTTCATTTTACTCCAAGATTAATTTTTGAAGACTAAGAATAAATGAGTCAGAATAAGCCCTCATTTTGCACTAAGACTAAAAGACGAAATTCGGGTAAATTTAAGATTAGTACCGATTTATCAACTACGATGCCGCAGAAAAAAGATGAAAAGGATTTTGAAGACGAAGAACAAGAATGCGATGTGCAGATATCATTTAAAGACCTAGAGAAGTCGATGACTATTTTTACCGGAGATGACACCTACCCAATAGACACGTTTATTGATGAATTTGAGGACATTGCTCAGATTATGAAGTGGACAAAAATCGAGAAGCTGATTTATACAAAGAGATTACTGGATGGAACTGCCAAGCTATTTTTACGATCTTTTGGGAAAGTAAAGGACTACGCGGCCCTTAAGAAGGCGCTCAAAGAAGAGTTTGGCCCTAAGATAAATAGTGCTAGCATACATAAGAAGCTCGCTTCTCGCAAGATGAAGAACGATGAATCATACCAGCAATATTTTCTATCAATGAGAGAGTTGGCACTACATGGCAAAATTGAAGACGCTGCGCTAATGGAATACGTTATTGATGGTATTCGAGACTTGGAGACTAACAAGACTATTTTATATGGGGCTGCAGACATGAAAGAATTCCGTAAGAAGTTAGACATCTATAGTGATTTCAGAAAGAAGATATCCAATAAACCTGCACAGACCGGTCATTCATCAGGGCATCACCCAGTTCGCAAGACAACGACGATGCACGTGAAACGATGCTACAACTGTGGTGAGACGGATCATCAATCATCTACCTGTTCAAAAGGCATCAAATGTTTTAAATGTAACGAGTACGGCCACAAATCAACAGAATGTTCGAACAAAGACAAATCCAAGAAGACACTAAATATTCAAAATAAAAATGTAAAAGAAGAACTTACCTATAAGAAAATTAAGATCAATGGAGAAGAGTTTTTAACAATGATTGATACTGGAAGCGATATTAATCTTATAACGAAATCAGAGTTCGAGAAAATCAAAGAAGGAATTGAAGACTATAAATTGGAATCGACGTGTATAACAGGAATAGCTGACAATAAAGTTTATACTGAAGGGATGTTTACAATCAAAGTACTATTTGATGAATACTACACAGATGTCAAATTTCATGTCGTAAAAGATACTGAGATACCGGTAACTATGCTGATTGGAAACCCTATACTGAAAGACTTCGAAGTGTCATTTACACCAGATGGTATCTTTATGAAGAAGATTATTCACCTTACACTCCTAATGGAGGAAAAAGACGAACAACAATATGATATAGAAGATACTACCCATGCTGAAAAGATAAAAAAGATGTGTGAAGAATACAAGCCTAATGAAAAGAAGAAAGAAAGCAGCGTTGAACTAAGATTAATACTGACTAATGAAGACCCTGTATTCCAAAACCCACGACGCCTGTCACCCTTAGAAATGGAAGCTGTAAATATACAAATAAAAGAATGGCTAGACAAAGGAATAATAAAACCTAGCAAATCCGACTTCGCTTGTCCCATAGTTCTGGCCGATAAGAAAGATGGATCACGTAGAATGTGTGTCGATTTTCGAAGACTAAATAAGAAAGTCATTAAAGAGAGATTTCCCTTACCTATAATCGAAGACCAGATTGATAAATTGAAGGAGGCAAAGATGTTCACGTCGCTTGATTTAAAAAACGGATTTTTACATGTCAATGTACACGAAGACAGCCAGAAGTACACCTCATTCGTAACTCCCCAAGGTCAATACGAATTCAAGAAGATGCCTTTTGGGTTGTGTACAGCACCATCAGTTTTTCAAAGATATATCAACGATATTTTCAGCGATCTAATAATCGATGGAACTCTGTTAGTATATTTAGATGATTTAATAATACCATCGACAACAGAAGAAGAAGGAGTTACTAAGTTAGAGAAAGTACTTAACAGAGGAGAAGAGTTTGGTCTAGAATTTAACTGGAAGAAATGTCATTTTCTGAAGAAAGAAATCCAATATCTAGGCTACATCATATGCGATAATAAAGTACGACCATCTCAAGAAAAGATAAATGCTGTGGCAAAATTTAAGAAGCCACATAATATAAAGTCTATTCAGTCCTTTCTGGGACTAACCGGATATTTCAGAAAGTTCGTTAAAAACTATTCCCTGATTGCGAAACCAATGACGGATATGTTAAAGAAAGATGCTACGTTTGATTTTGATGAAAGATGCGAAAATGCTTTTGTTGAATTGAAGCAGATATTGTGTAGTTCACCAGTCCTGAGAATATACAATGCAAATTTAGAGACAGAGTTGCACACCGACGCTAGCGCAGACGGATATGGAGCTGTTCTTTTACAGAGAAGCCCTGAAGACAATCATTTTCACCCCGTTCACTACATGAGTAAGAAAACGACTCCAGCTGAAAGGAAATATCATAGCTATTATCTAGAAGTCCTAGCAATCGTCGCTGCTATAAAGAAGTTTCGAGTCTACTTGCTTGGAATACGTTTTAAGATTATTACGGATTGCTCTGCCCTAACAATGACATTACAAAAGAAAGACTTACCACCAAGAGTTGCTCGTTGGGCTCTGTTACTTGAAGAATATGATTATACTGTCGAGCATAGAGCGGGGACACGAATGAGACATGCAGACGCGCTGAGCCGATATCCTATTTGTGCTATCCTCACGGAGACTACAGCTCGCATTAGAAACGCACAGAATGAAGACGATTACGTAAGACTTGTGAAGAAAATTTTAGAAACACAGAATTATCAAGACTATATCCTAGAAAACGAAATACTATATAGAATAAAGGATGGCAATAAACTAATTGTAATACCTAAGAAAATGCAATATGAAATAATAAGAAAAAATCATGAGAAAGGACATTTTGGTATAGTTAAGACAGAAGAACTAGTAAACCGAGAATACTTTATTGAGAATTTAACAGAGAAGACTAAGAAAGTAATAGCCAATTGCGTGGAATGTATTCTTATATCACATAAAAGAGGTAAAAAAGAAGGATTCCTACACCCGATAGACAAAGGAAATACTCCACTATCAACATACCATGTCGATCATCTAGGACCAATGGCTTCGACCCATAAGAATTACAAGTACATTCTCACCGTCGTAGATGCCTATACAAAGTTCACATGGATTTACCCTACCAAGACTCTTACTACCGAAGAAACGTTAGAAAAACTAAGACTACAACAACAGATTTTTGGTTCTCCTGAAAGAATGATTACTGACCGAAATGCTGCTTTTACAGGAAATGACTTTCAAGAATATTGTAGAAGTAAAAATATAAAGCACTACACAATTACTACAGGACAACCTAGAGGAAACGGCCAAGTTGAGCGCATCCACCAGATTATCATCGCTGTATTAAGCAAACTGAGTGCTGACGACCCGACAAAATGGTACCGTCGTGTATCTAAAGTCCAGAGATGCATTAACGGTACATATCAACGGAGCATCAAAATGACGCCATTTGAACTCCTTTTTGGCACTAAAATGAGAGACGAAGATGAAGAACTTCAGGAGTTAATACAAGAAGAAAATATAGAAAACTTTAACGAAAAAAGAAAAATACTTCGAAACAAAGCCAGAGAATCAATACAGAAAGTACAAGAAGAAAACATAAAAAACTACAATAAGAAACGAAAGGAAGCAAATATTTACACTGTTGGCGATTTGGTAGCAATAAAAAAGACTCAGTTCTCACAAGGGAGTAAGCTGTACCCTAAATATTTGGGACCCTATGAGA
>DWAJ01005522.1:0-11421 GCA_018238005.1 Eurema mandarina | reverse complement strand
AGTGAATTTTTCTCCGACCATTCTTGAATATTTTTAAGATCTTTATTTACTCTTCGTATACCTTCTGAAACATTTTTATTGTTAAACGAGTGATACAATTGTGTGTCGTCAGCGTAAAGATGGTACTACCTGGTAAATATTACTACACATTTCTGTTACACGTTGTATAGTCTGACGTCGGGTTATTCTAAACTTTTAATAATAAAAACAGAAGGGTTATCTGTTTGATAACTCGGCAGACATAACTTTGTTATTTCATATAATTTGGCAAATAGGTACGTAGCACTTAAAATAAACTTAGACACTTGAAACGTTTTATATTTGATAGTAATAACTGTATTTTTATTAAACATAACATGATCGCTGCATAAGTTTACAAGGAGACTTGCAATTAGAATTTAGACAGTCTTAATAAGGTTGCTGTTCCCTTCACCACTGCTGCAAGACTCACGTCGACATTGAAAACACAAGTAAAGAGAAAAAAATGAGCGTGTACTAACCCGGCAGGCCGAAGATGGGTTCCGTGGGGTTCCTGGTGGCGTTGATGATGGCGAGCGCGGCGGCGGCCAGCGCCAGCGCCAGCTGCGCGAACACCAGCGTCACCAGGCTCACGTACACGCTGTACGCGATCACCGGCGGGGTCGCCACTACAAAGAAACACAACTTGAAAAACCGGCAACACACTCGTGACAACGCGAGTGCTCATGGGCGGCGCTGATCACTTAACATCAGATGACGCGCTTGCTCGTTTGCCCCCTATTATATAAAAAAACAACACATACCAACCATGGACTTCTAACCACAATGGGCTCGAGGCGTTGCCATCGGTAATTTATTGGCTACTTATTGTGCCTTTACACTCGTAGTTTCCGTTCCCGGGGCAAAACCGGGTTGCAAAGTATCATATGTGCTAGTCTAGGGTATCACCTATCTACATACCAAATTTCAACTAAATCGGCCCAGTTTTTGCGTGATAGAATAACAAACATAATATATCCATACATACATTCTTACAATATTGGACTAGTAGGATAAAATCCTCGCGGAATGTAACATGACTTTCTTCTTTATAAAAATACTGTGCGCTTCACTCTGACGTGGAATCTGACTTATTAACGTACTATGCTAATGTTTGAGGCTCTTCAGAATCGTTCTATAAATGAATCACGATTTTCTCCAACAGTCAGATGCAATTAAATTCCCGAAGATACTCATAATTCTAAACACTACGTGATCTGGTAAGTGTTGCTACGGCGTCGCGCGGCGCGGCGGGGGCGTCCCTTTGAGACAATTAGGCGAAGTGCTTTATTGGCGAAAAGGGTTAAGCTTGGATAACGTTTTATTGTATACCTTCATAGCTTATCTATACTGATGTATAAAAATAAAGTATTTGTTTGTATGAATACGCTAATCTCGGGAAATATGGGTTGGATTAAGTCTTACAAAAATAATTGAAAATTATGTTGAATTAAATCTAGCCTCTACTATTGGTAAGCGAAAGAAAACGCTGCACACAACTTATAACATTTGCCTCAATATATTACCTAACAAGAACACAAATACTTAATACTTATGATGATAAAGCCACCCATAGGCCTGGAATGTTTTAATGTTAAATAAACATTTCACTTGAAAACTTCAAACTATAAACTACTCGTAGATAACTCATTCCAAACACAACATGACGACTAACAAATCGCTAAACAGAATCCCGTTGGGGAATGATTCCGCAGTCCGTTTGTTGTAACGAGCTCGCCACGTAGCTGGCAGTCAATGGTATTATATTAAATAGATATGTTATAAGCTCTAAATTTTGAAGACGCAAAAACATCCTAATTAGGACGTCTTACTTTAGATGATTGGTGGACGGTCTTTTGTTTATTTGAATTCACTTGCAACTGAAAAAATTAATTATCTCTTTTATTCTTGTTGATTTTATCATTTTTCTCTATCGTTTTGACTTGTAGTGTAAAACGAAAGAAAATTATGTACTCGTATGTGTGCTGCCGCTGCTGTGCGTAATTCTATTTTCGGTTAATTTGTTGATGTATAACATATCTACTAAATATAATATCATTGCTACCGACTGCTGACACGTCACAAGGGCCTGTTAGCGCGCACGTGTAGCGCAGCGGGGCCAGGCTAGGCAAAGACTAGCTAAAGCCTCAATTATGCAAGACACAACGAATACTCTATGAGCTTACACTGGGATTTGTCCGAAAAATTTCGGCATAGGCCTAGTTTATAAAAAAATGTGGTTGGTCATATAAGAATATTGAACGAGACTGGATGATTGTTATACATTGTTTTTATACTTTTGTAAGTAAAAAAGCTTTGAATTAAAGTATACATATAATAAAAACGTAACGATTCGCTGTCTGTACATGGAAGATATATGAGAAAAAATATTATAGGAGACCTTTATTAACCCAATAGAACCCAAAACAATGATTTTTGGAATTTTTGTCTGTTTGTCTGTTTGTTTGTGCACGCTAATCTCAGAAACGGCTTATTCTATCTAGATGGGGTTTGGGGGTGATATATTGTGGTAAGCTTCACTTAACATTTAGTGTTAATTCACGCCAATCGGTTCATTTAAAAGTAAATCACGTTGAACTTGCTGAACGTTTGTCGGCGCGGGTTAGGCATTTTCAAAAATGCTGCCCAAAGTCACTTTTCTACGCAGGCAAAGTCGCAGACACAGCTAGTTTTGAATAAATTTGGTGTTAGTATAAAAGAGCTTTAAAGCATTTAATATAAGTCATTAAGAATAGTCGATCACTGAAGTATGAAAGGTGTTCATAGCAGGTGCTATAAAAGCGACCTTATTTCTTAGTAATATTTATTGTAAGTAATTTCGTCGACACTTACGAGGGTTATTGGTATCGACAGTAGTGAAGGCCAGACATGCTAAATTGGGTCGGAAGCCTTGGGCGAGCGCTCGCACCTGAAATACAAGATATCATTATCTTCAATTGTTTTTTATCGAATAGTCGCAGCGTCCCGCGGTATTACCCGTTTTAATGCATGTATACAAACATAAACCTGCCTCTTGAATTACTCCATTTGTTAAATAAAATAAAATGAAAATCAGTTGCGTTGTTTTAAATATTTAAGCATATATACGGACAGACAGAAGAAAGCAATTTTGTATAAGGTATGTAATGATTGTCGTTTGTCAATAAAATTAAAAAGTATCAGTAATGTTACAAAATTATTTTACATCATTATTTTTAAAACACTAGATACATCCAAAATGCAGTTTTTGCTTAGATGGGAGACAAGCAATTAATACTATACTTAAATAAAATATCCCTAGTTTAGATCAGAGTGTTCTTAGAGTATGAAAGTGATTAATTGGCCTTTAGTAATACATCTGAGCAATGCACACTGGTGCAAGATTAACGAACGTCGCGGTTAGCCGGTAATTTATGGAGCTATGAGATGGATGAACGATCAGTTGGATGGAGGGATGGATGGATGGTTAGGTGCATGTGTAGATGGTACCTCTTCCTCGCGGGCCAAGGCTTCCGTCTTGCAGCTCACAGCACACGAATTGATGTCCGACACACAGGTCACTGGAAATATTGAACAATTAAGATTGAATCCCATTCTACTGAACCTATTTTTACTTAAATTTGCATAACGTGCTAAGTTTGATCAAACTTAAAAGATGGGATACTTAATAGTTTATATCCCGGTATTGCCCCGAGAACGGGAACTACGCGGGTAATATTGCGAGGCACAGGTAGTATTAATATATATAAGAGTACCTCTATTTGGATATACCTATATTGGAAATTAGCAGTGTTGGAAACAATCAACAATAAAAATAAATTTAAAAGGGCTTTTTTTGTTCAATTGCAACGAACATTTTATTCGACGTTTATATCGTTGATGTAGTTCCGAGTTCCGACACATCGCGATGTATTGCATTAAAATGCTGTAGCCCCGAGCAAATTGAATGGGGCGCGGCGCGCTGAAAACTTTCCAAATCCAAAGTTCAATAAAAACTGCCTGAATGACATCCACCGCGACTAGTTCCTATACACTTTTAGCTGTTCACTGCTGTCACGGGATTCAGATGGATTTATAACGGGAAAAACAGACCGTACATTTCGTGTTTACGGGTTTTTTTCTTTATAGAGAACTCTGAATTGTATTCATCCATTTTATACAAGTAACTTTTTTTTGGTTTTCTTCTTTCCCGGGGAAAAGAAAGTCACTTTTAAGACGCGTCGTCACGTAATGGTGTTGTGGCATTTTTTATGAAAATTATCGATTCCTTTCTCCAGAAATACTGCTAGAAGATGCGCCCGATAATCGAATTCTATTGTAATAAATAATACTTCAGCTAGTGTCAAATGTCGCATCTATGCAACAGAAGATTGCAATTTAATAACCAATACGAGAAACTACGTACATTATGAACAGAGACAGTTGCAAGGCGTCGCCTGAACTATGGATTTATGCGATAAATATTGGATTGGGAGCCACCGGGAGCCGAACGCGCCACTATCTCTGAATGATGAATAAGCGCTCCTGGTCCCCGCGGCGCAGACCTCATACAAATATACGAGCCACCTACTTGGAATACTAACACTATTTAGATTTCACAAATCCTACATTATGTGCTAGTGTGATGTAGGGCAAACGTTCTAGAAGTGCTGTCTATTTTACATTGAACTGTAGGTGCGATATTAACGTACTTTCATCATTAAATCTATCAAAAACAATAGCTGCAATATTTCAAGTTTAAATAAAAACCTGATTCTTGAGCAGATATGGTACATGTATATAACAAGCATTTTTTACATGAGCCTGTTTGAATTCTTCTTTATTATATGAACTCTTCCAATCGTGAAGTGTATGTGAAACAGAATGCCCCTGGACAACGTGGTTACCAAAAAAATGCTTAAAATTTAAAGGTTATATAATAATATTCATCATACATACTCATCTACCTTGAGTTTGGTAGAGTGATATAATACAAAGTGGACTTACTGTATAGTTTGTTGTAGGAGGGCGTGACGAGGAGGTTGAGCACCAGCTCGCCCCGGAACAGCCCGTAGCGGATGGTGCTGTCCTGGTGCTGCTCCGCCGTGCTGCCCGTCGACACCACCTGCCGCCGCACACCACACACCATCACACACCATCACACACCATATTATATACATCTATCCAATGGCGGATCCAGAACTATGAGTATGAACTTGGAGTGCTCGATTGTGCGCAGCGTTGCTAAACTTGAAACATTTACCAATAAGCATTATGCCGCATAATGCGTTTTAGTGTTATAATTGGTAAACTAGGTATATCTGATTACATACTCATCATAATATTATACCAATTGCTTAAAGAGGTAAACAAATGCGTTATCATTTAGAAGTCAAACGCTGATTTAATAAGTGTTATCATGATTCTTAAAAACGTATCATGGGTTTTATCTTTGTTACTTTAAATAAAGAGTCACAATTAAAATCACAATATGCATTTCCTGATTAAGTTTTTAATTTATTCAGTGTTACCTTTTCTCATAAACTTACTTTTCGCTAAGGTACCTATAGTACCTTAGTAGTTTGCGTTCCGATGGCTGTAGCGCCACGACACGACGAATCAGTTCGTTATAAACGAAAAGTCAGCATATACATTTTTTATCCTCGTTTAAAGAAAATGTACAATAATTAAGATAAACAAATGTTAAATATGTAAATGCGTTAGAAAACTGTCAACATCTCGTCGCTCGCGGACGTGACTCCGCATTTTACCTATTGTGTTTCATCCGCTTTCATTGATCATTCTATTGTATACAACTTAAAATAATACAGGGCTTTATAAAAGGGCACAGGCAAAGTATGAATCCTATTGCCACCATAAATGCTTAAATTAAATAGAATAATTTTATAACAAAGTCCCTACGTACGGAATTTAAAAATAAGTGATTCATTTGATCATCAAATTACAATATCTGCTACTTGCTTCTTATTGAATTAATGTTATCTTTTGCTGAAGACGGTTAAAAGTTGTATTGTTAAGTTCTCTTCTTTTTCGGACTACAAACGTATGCGCGACCA
Source organism: Eurema mandarina (assembly GCA_018238005.1). Classification (NCBI taxonomy): domain Eukaryota; kingdom Metazoa; phylum Arthropoda; class Insecta; order Lepidoptera; family Pieridae; genus Eurema; species Eurema mandarina. The sequence continues at coordinate 5,347 of DWAJ01005522.1, read as the reverse complement.
ATTACAATCTTCCTACTAATATTGCAAACGTCGCACCTGCCATTTAGAAAAAGTCGCTTTCGTAAAAACACATACCGCCGGTTTATCCTATAATTTCGTTATATTATTCATAGAATCGCTAATACGGGCCGAATACAAATTGAATTTCATTTCAATCTATTCGACACGTAAAAGTTTTTCAAAACAAAGCGAGTTATTTTATTTTTGTGAATGTAACGCAGATTGTCCAGCTGCGCTCCGTGAAACCGATTGATATTCCCGCCATTCCCAGCCCCAATGGAATTTGTTTATCTATTACAAAAAGGTTTAAAACTTATACGTTTATATTCTGATTGCGTTCCACATTTAGCGTTGTTTATTGCTCGTAGTTTCGGAAGCGGCTCGCCTTTTGTATTGAGGCTGAATACGCAATTAGATTATACTTTATTAGTGCGAACTGATATCGGGGTATTTTTATACGTATCTATCTATTTATTATACCTTTAGGTATAAATATCGTTGTGCATTACTGCAAATGAGTAAGTCAATAAAAGACTAACGGCCAAATACTCATACGCAAATTAAATTTAAGCATGTCTTAAGACTAGTAATTTTGACAGAATTGTGTGGCGAACTATCACATCGGACCGGTTTAAGTTGTACTTAAAATTAAGTTGCGGTTCAGTATTCCATTAGCATTAGCATTAGCCTTCATTTAAGACTGGTGGACTTGATAATAAATATTATTTCTAGTAAAAATACTCGTGTCAATTGTACGAGCCTACAATGCGAGTCTGACAAGCGCTAAAAGCCTAATGGCTAGTGTGTAGAGCACGTGCAACTGTCGGACCTTTGTTTTCGTTCAATTTACTTTTTCTGATACAACCCTAAATGGGTTCGTACGAGACACTACAACAAACAAACTACAATATTAATTAAGAAATTAGTCCTTATATTATTGCATCTGACTGAAGTTCCTATACCTATCTTGATGACCTCATCTTTATCATAATAAAACTTTTATGTTTGAAAATAATATTGCGACATAAAAATCAATATTTTTAATGTAATTTTATTAATGTAATCTAAAGACGAATTCAAGCTAAAGTATCTATTAACACTTCTGTAACAAAACATGTATTATAGACATAGGTATCTTAAAAACTATTAAGTATCGTCGTTGTACTAACCCAGCCCTCACTAGCGACCGCTACAATGATTAACAAGACACTGAGAACTCCGGAAAGAAAAGCACAAAATATATAACTCCGTCGAGTCTCCGCCATGTTCCCTGTTCACCGTGCACTGGCTCTCTATCGACTACACTAATTATCTGATAATAACGATTATCGTATACGCGGTTGCTGATAAAGGGATACTCATCCAAATTCGATAATGACATTCTTTGAGAATCTAATAGGTGTATATTTGATTAAATTTGTCAAACACTAACACAGTAACACACTTTCATATTTTATTACAGCCCAAATTTTATCTAATTCGGTGCAGTGGTTTATGTGTAATATCGGAGCAGACAGACAGACAGTGTCACTTTCAGAGTTTTTAATGAATAAAAAAAAGTTTTCAACTGCATGTGTAAACTGTAGCAACAGCTCCTTAATCGCCCCTACGGCATTTATTCGAGACAATACATAGCTATAAGTACAACTCGCAGACTGCTCGGGATGTGTCTGTTTCTCACGGAATAAATTATATTTTGACGTCTTTTGGCGTCTGACTGACAATTCGGTTTTACTTTGATTAATTACGCTTTCGTCAGTGAGTCGACTGTAATTATTAATGATTGATTCAAAATCAAATTAAAGCGTGTATTTTTTAAAAGTTGATCTTATACTTTTATGATTTGTAACTGTCACCACTCACCACCCAATTCCTAAATCTAGTTAACTAATATTAGATACAAAATGAAGTTGCACGAGGGGACGATACAATTTATTAGTTATGCAATATGCGCTTGATTAATATTGGTAAGGTCGTTGAATACAACCGTTATGTACAAACGCCTACAAAAGCACATTATGTCAATCAACATCAAACAACATCGTAAGGCTGAAAAATTTCCTAGGTCGAGTTAGTGTTCCCTGTATTTTGAAAAACTTGCAAAATTATAGTACTTATGGTATATTAGATACGATATTTTTGAAGCCTTTTATTTTAATATACTTACTTTTGTCGTCCACTACACAAAACGGTTGTATTTTAGTTTCATTTAAAACATACTGTTTTTAAAATGCTGCATAACACGAGATCTAAAAAAACATAATAATAATAACCGAATAAAACTGGGAGTCAATTATTAAATTTATTAATTATGTATATTGTTTTCCCATGGACGCGTTTGTAAGAGCTGAAGTCAAATAGAGCTATATAAGAAGCACCATCTTTCAAATAAAAAATGAACCATCAAAATCGGATCAAATCGTCCTGTGGAAAATTATAACGTAGTAAAAAATACAGCTGAATCGACCGACCGCAATCGATATGAAATTGGGTGACCAGACACGCTCAGAATCAGATTTTGGAGGACTATAAAGAATAAGGCACATTATATTCAACACTTTATTGCGGAAGCTTTAAAAATATAATTTACATCAATCACACATACACGTACCTACACTTACACATTATGTTCATTTATATTTTGAAAATTGATTCATTTCATTTACGCTTATTTAAGAAATAAATTAACGTATGCTTACATCTTTCAAACGCAACCAATTCTGATGCAGTTTTTTTGAAAGATAGATGCATTTTAATTCTTGTAAGCGGGCGCTAATCTATTATTACTTCTATAGTGCCAGTCTATACAAATTATCTTTCAATTGGTTGGGCTAATGCAATCTAAATTGACGTTATTCTGACGTCAAAATTAATTCGCCAATCACGTTTCGTTTTGGCTTTGCACGTCATTCATTAATTATTTAAATAAATACATATTATTAACGTTGATATAAAATTAAATATAACGGTTTCATTTCATTCATTTATTTTATCCATTAAAAATTTTATATATTGTATAGGGTAGCAGGTGGAAAGTAAATTATAATATTATCAATAATTGTAATAAGTGACATCGCTTCGAACATTGTTTCAAATAATTATCAGAGATTACCACGAAACATAGTTTTGCTGCTATAAGGCTAATCCATTATCTTAATGGATACATTAGATATAAGTTATACTTGATTTAATGACATGACAAATATCACGTCAAGTATGAAGTACCTATGTACAGTGTAATTAGTCTCTTTCGTTATTATGAGTTACATTGTTGGTTTTTTATTATTATTTTTACGAAAAATATATCCTTTATTGAAAGTCAGCATATTATATTTAGGTAAGCATCACATTATAGAACACTTGACATTTCTAATTTCTTAATTCTTTTTATGCAGCAAAACGCGCTTTTCAAGATGAAACCGTATGAAAAGAAAATATTAAACTTGAAAACACTCTTCTAGTAAGAAGAGAGAAAAGAATTTAATATCCCTCGGAACCAACGGGCGAGACGAACCACCGACTAACGTTTGACGGTTGATTTATTCTTTGAGTTGTAGACGAAATACACACTTATAATAGTTAAAGAAAGTAAGTACTTATAGAAAGAAGAATCAGATTCGATTCATAACAGTTGAGGGTTGAAGGGAACGGGAAAGAACTTAGCGTCTTTTCTAGTCAAAGAAGATTTGAGAGATATTGAGATTTTACTGTTAGACGTTCTTCTGTATTATAAATTTTTAACGTAAATTTATATATTTTAATTTAAATTTCCATTAATATATTATGTTAAATGAAAAAACAAACAATTCTCAATATATTATTTCAAAACGACTACAGTAACGCCATCTACTTTAAAATTGAACTATTTTTCGGAAAGTACCAAGTTTTATAGTTTATGTCATTTAAAGAAAGATGGTGCTAATATCTCTTTCACGACAACTTTTCGTTTATTTGCAAAGGAGTAATATTTTATAAGAATTAACTTTTGATTATACTATAGAATCCAAATTATTTTTAATTGAATTTAATTTCAATTTTAAATATCGTGAACACATTAATTGTGAACACTTCCCATCACTATTATCTTTACTACAAAATATATCGCTACATTACATCTCTATTCATTACGAATAATTAATTATATTCTATCTTTATTGCTAATTATTTCGATTAGGCTTCACTAATAAATTCTACAAAATATATTACTTTAATCAAATTTCGATTTTTTAACATAGCGATAATAAGGAATGTTTCACTTGTACAGTAATACAATTATTTTCTTTTAATTTTTTAACTGAAATATTATATCAAATTCTGACAAAGCGACTAGTGTCGTTAAAGTCGACAATTTTCACTATAATAAACATTTTTATTAAATACAACTGACTACATTCGTGATTTTCAATATACAGACATACAGACTTCCTTTTTATACTTATATCTCACTAACTAGGCTGTCCAGCCTCGAGGCACTGCTTCAGATCCTCCAACGTGTCGTTCTCGTCGCACAACTCCTTCAACCGCATCAATTGCGGCTCAGCGAATCCCGAGTTCATCGCCACCACGCACAGCAGGCGCCGGTCCGCGAACGACATCTCACTGTTTACACGATCACTGAATATCCCCAAGTTCCAATCTTCCGAGCATTTGTAGAAGCCTGATCGGAGGATATTGAGGGCTAGAGGAAAGGAGGATCGGAGGACGGGGTTGGGGGAGGCCGAGACGAGGAGGGGGAGGAGGCAGTAGGGGAGGAGCTGCGGGGAGATCTTGCCCGAGAGGAGGTGGCACAGCGCCTCGAATATCCACCCACTCAGAACTGGGAGTTGGTTCTGTGACAACGCCGTCTCGAATACCTGTGGGTGAGCGGGGATTTTAGTGACAAATACATTTATAATATTCATTATCTAAGTAGAAGTATTTTTTAAGTTAGCCTTGCCTCAAGGTTGTACATGTATAGTCATAAATGGAAGTATCATATCCAAAAGGTATGCTATAATCAGATAAGATGTGAGGGCAGTTTAAAAATAAAATAGTTTCATTTATTATGTTTGTTACGATGACTTCGTTATGACGTGATCGTTTAGATATATGTAAAATTCATTTTTTTTTTAATTAAATTACTTTTATAATGTACAGTTGTATTGAGATGTTTTTAAATAGTTCCCCCCTACTGCTATGATATACCCCCTAATGCGTCGAGATCTGATGATGATTCCAGAGTTAGTATATATGTCGCAGGCGGATTGTATAATCCGCTGTATTACATTACGGCTAGCCGTTTTACAAAACAGGGCCGTTTTGCAAAGCGGCGGTTCAACGATTAGCCGTATTGAATGCGGATAAGTAA
>DWAJ01005521.1:0-11422 GCA_018238005.1 Eurema mandarina | reverse complement strand
ATCACTGTTCAGGCGGTAGAATGTCGGGCACTGTGGGGGTACCCACCCAGTCGGTCGCCTGCGAAAGAGACCTACCCCCGGTGAATGTAAATGTAATTAACTCGTTATGTAGTTGCTGTAACACAAGCTCTGCTAAGCATAGGACTAGGTGACGCTATGTTAAAACTAGCGTCCTAAAATATTATGTATTTGAAAATGAAAACTGTTTTCATGAAAATAAGTTTTTTTAACAAATATTATCTCTTATAACTTGAATAACGTTATAAATGGCGCCTGGCACCGGCTTTTGACCTGCACCTACTAATCTAAAAACATTTTTTATTTGTCGGAATAACTTTCTATTTTCTACTCATGTTATGCTTATTTGTTATTTGTTATTTCTGATTGCGAATAATACGTTTGCGTTATTAGTCTGTTTGAAACAATGAGTTATGACGTCATTATGTTGGTATTTCCTTTTTATAGGCTACAATTGCCTATTGTGGAAGCATAGAATTAGAAGGAATTACAAAGAAGCACACACATTCTTACACACCAACACATACACACACACACACACACATAGACACGCACACACACGGGTAAAATGAATTATTGCGTATTTCTGGAAACCTTCTATCTAAAGATATTAAGATCGACATGGATATATTGGATATGGATAGCTTTTTCTACTTCATATTATTAGAACTATTTCTTTCCTTGTTTGCTTTGGTTATTCTGCTTCATAGTCGACGTTTCTCTTGACAGTGACCTTGGTCATCCGGCAAGGGTTACGCAATCACTCCTAATAGCTACCTTTCTCTTGCATCGATTTTTTTATATTCATGTACATTGATAAGAGGCCAATCTGACATACGTTAACTCTGTAGTTAAAATATTATTAGTGTAGATTAAAATCGTAATTATAAGTCATTAAGATGTCTAATTGACTGTGAAATTTGGCACTAAATAGTGTGGTTGATTTCATTGCCATAGCAGAGTTAATAAATTAGCTAAAAATGCTCCAGTCACTAAACGTTTTAGTTGGTACGTATCTTTACAAATTCATTTGGCTATTAAAATTCTGGATGATAAAATAATAAGGGATGTATATGACATTTCGGATACGGATTGGATACGGATATAGGAATAATTATTATACTGATACGGATATGAAATCATTTCGGATTATCCGTTAGTTTCGGATAATTTCGGCTACTAATATTAAAATTTTAAGGAATTTCAAAAGTAAATTATAAATAGGTAATAGGTATAATGCTTTTTTATGTCACCATTTGGTAGTCTGTGAGTAATTATTACAGCTATTTTAAATTAAAAGGATTGATGATTGAAAGATTGATTGATGATTTATACAAATCAATATTGAGTGTTACCTTATCTTCTTAAAATAAAAATGCCGTCTCTATCGGATATTATGCGAAATTTATTTCAGATTCAGTTACGGTTAAGGATATATATTTATATCGAATATCCGATAGTTTTGGTTATGGTTTTGGAGCTCCCTAACATCCCTAATAATAATTATATAAATAATAAAAATTTCACACACTTTGGGGATTTCTATATTTATAATTTCTTTGGTAATCGCTCTAGGATCGCAATCTACGCAAAAAAACTTCCTCACTTCAAAGGCGCATATTTTTTCTTAATAACATAGTTTTAAAATTGATTTAAAAAGATATTTGAGTTTATCCGAGAAAAACCGCGAGGCACTGCAAGTTTTGACAAAACATATTTTTTAATTATAAATATTATAGTGGTTTTTATTTTTTAAGCAAAACCCTAAAAATTTCCATTGCCAAAAATCCTAATGCCATTTAATGACAGTCCGCATTCAAGTGTCACCTCAACATGAAACGACAAACTAGCTCCTAAAAACTGAACTAAACTAACTAAAAACAACTAACAAGTGAACTAGTTCAGTAGGTAATATATAATATTCGCGTATCAGAGCGGACGCGGCTGTGGCAGTTGCAAGTTACCGTTTCCGCACTGATATGGATATTTCATATAACATAACGTTATTTAGCGTAATAATTTACGACGCCATTTTTAAATTAAGTTGAAAATATTATACAAATGAAGACATTTTTACATTTTTGTTATAAATGTTAAATAAATAAAAAATCTTTATTGACAAAAAAGGTTTAACAATCTGGCAAAACAGCTTGAAAGCGATATCTTCCTGGCAGGAGATAAACATTTTTTTTGATAATAGAAATTTTGTAACATAATAAAATGGACTAAAAAATTGCATAATATCCTATAGATCATAGTTAATTTTGATTTTCTTAAAAACATCTTAAATAATATTTTTAATAATCCGATCAGGTATCAACAAACTAAAAATCTATAGTCTATGTCACGTGCGCCATTATTAGGAATCTTTTGACATTTTATTTTTTTTAATTCGTATTCGTAATTTGTGACATAAACATAGACTACCAAAATTATTACTCAATCTATTGTCGTTGTCTATGAATAAAGATGAATATACATAAGATATGATTTCTAGTTCTACTGTTCCTGTTTTATAAAGCGATTACACTTGAGTATGGTGTCGATGATTTTCCAATACTGGAACACCTTGGTTGCAAAGATTGTCCGCGCGTGTATGTGCCTATCTGTGGGACGGATAATAAAACGTATGTCAATGCTTGTAAGCTGAACTGTCTCAATATGAAGAGGAAGAAAGAGGATTTTGTGGACGTTTCAAGGTGATGTATTTAAACATTAAGAGTCGGTTGAATAGGTTTCTGGGCAAGCGCGCTCCACGTCGTTTATAGGTCGCGTCATTTATGTTTAGCCCTGGACGAGAATAGCTGCGCATCGGTAGAATCGCGCTCGTAATTGACGTATTGGTGCTAGAAAGACAACACGACTGGGACCAATCAACGCTCGCGCATCCGACGAACACGCGCCCCGCGCGCCGCGCCGTTACCTCGATACCTTATTTTTGATTCTGCGCAGGTTTCGTTCAGCGCTAAAGATTCGTGACGCGACCTATATCAATCACCAGGCGACTCGTGGTCAAACGCAAGCCCATTTAGTATAAAAAAAACTTATTATTATCAACACGAAAGAGATTAAGACGACAAGGATGATACAAACTCTTAAGGCAGTTGTTTCGACTGAGTTAAATGGTCGTTAATTTCCCCGTGTTTTTAAGGTATATATTAAAAAAGAATATTTCGTTTCAGATACGGGCCATGTGTAGAGATGAGCATAACGTTTGATTTTAAACAGTTTTGATGTAGGGACTTAAAGAAATTTGCACCTAGTGTTAGTTGTTGAGCATTTATACAATAGAGTACAGAAATGAATGCACCATTTGTATTTTTAAGAAGGAATACCCTAATAAATTCACGGCATGACTTCGGGAAGAGTTTATTTATCGCATCTACTATAGATCTCTTACCAGATATCGCACCAAAGTTCATATGAGTCATAAATCTCGGAAGCTCGTTATTATGCATATGAACATTCGCAAAGGTTAACTTGTCAAATGAAAAGAGTTTAGTACTTCTTAGTTTAGACTTTAGTTTAATAAAATTCAGCTTACAAATAATGTTGCCAGTTTATAAAACGCAAAGTCGAAAAGTATTTAACTGTAACCGAGTTTATTTGCTGAACGTCACGTACAAACAATACGGGAAGTAATGCACGGAATTGAAGCAGACCTTGGTCGGTTTCTGGCGATCCAATTTCAGATAAAACTCGCGTACAAGCCGAGCATTTTAATATTTCACTCATTTTTGTTTCGCCGAAAGAAGATTCTGGAAAAATCGCTCTGGCGCGCTTCTGTTTGCATGCTCACGATTCGTGTATGTGTGTGTGTAAGAGTTGATGTGTGGTGTGTATATGTGTGTATGTGTGTGTGTAAAGAATATATCTATAGTTTCTTATATTCTGAAGGCTATACACCTGAAAATATTTGCGTCTATATACTGCGTCTTTTAAACGACAATTGCATTGGAAATTTATAGCTTTCTAACTGTATTATATAAGAAGCATATCAATAAATGTTATGTTTGAAAGTCATAAAAATACCGGCTTAGAAGCATTTATATAACGTTCATATAGTTCTATGAAATACTATTTTACTTTTGATGAGCATAATGTATGATATTACATATGTGCGAGTCGGTGTGGGTGTGTGTGTGGGAAAATGTCAGGCATAATTTTCTAAAGTACAAAAACTTTCATCTTGTTTCTTATAAATAGAGACCGAAGCGAGGAGACTTGTATACAAAACTATTGACAAGAGTTCTGTAATTCTTGGAAGCTTATATCGTCATGAACGTGAGACGCTTGTCATTTATACTATATATATATATTTATATTATGTGTGTATATGATTGTGCTCTTTTAAGTTCAAGTGTGTGCGTGTGTGTGTGTGTGTGTGGGACTCTATTTGTTCTAGTGTGTGTAATAGATATTCTATAGCTGTTTGATCGTACGTATCCAATCAGCTAAGCCAGTGATTCTCAACCTCTGCGCCGCGGTACTTTTGTGTGCAGCCAAATTTCGCAAATATATAATAATGTATAGCAAATAGACCACTACGTGACTCCCGAGGCTGTATGTCTTTTCTTGTGTACGGCCAAATTTTGAATTCGTTAAATATGTGCCGCAACAAAAAAAGTTGACAATCACTGATTTAAGCAATAGATAAAGGATTTAGCTGTGTAACCGTACTTTTCTTACCACCTAAGCTACAATTACAATTACTAGTATGTTATATTATATATATAGAATAAAATAAATAAATAAATAATACACTTCATAGAATAAAAAAAATTATAGGTGTTGCTATGTATTGTATGTATGTATTTACAAAAGAAAAGTATGTATATGTAATTTATTCCGTTATCTAGTTGCCATAACACAAGCTTCGGCTTAGCTTGGAACTAGATTGCGCTGTGTATAAATGTCCTGAAAATGTTTATTTATTTATTTATTTATTTATTAGATAGTTATACTCAATAACATTATAAGCAAAGCGTAGTAGCACTAAATGCTATAAACTTAGTCAAAGGACAAGGAACTCTACTTAAGCGAATCCAATATTTAGAAGGTCAATTTATTCCGTTCAGTAAGCACATTTAATTGAAACAACCTTATTTATTATGCACTTAAGTTTAATTGAAGCCAGAAAAATAGACCTATTCAAATTGTAATGCAAACCAATCTTAGGGACTTAAATGTATTTTATCTCTTATTTTACATTTAAGACAATGGGGGATGCTTTTGTTTGCTCGTGAAGCGAAATTAAAGTAAAGAATTCCTTAAATGTCACGACAAGGGGCTGATGCTTTTTGGACTTTTTTGCTTTTGATGTTGCTTGAATTTTTGTTGATATGTTTTTATTAAAATTATCTCAATAATTAAAAGTGTATTTCATGTTTAAAGCAAGGGTGGCTTTACATCTTACAGACGACTCAATTACTTCAGAAAAAGTGGAATATGTTGGGTTCGCTTGTGGTAGGTACAGCCTACTACCCTCCGATGTTTTAAACCCATTTTAAATCTTATTTCCAAGTCTTTTAATTGCTTTAAAATTAACCTTAACTCTGTCTGTTTTTTTGTCTGTCTGTAACCCTTTCACTCCTGAACCATTAAACAAATTTTTAGTAAAATTGGCAGAGGTTTTATTCATAAATTGTAGCTCAACTTAGGCTATATATCTACTCTTAATCTGATTACTGAAAGTATATATAAAGTTAAAGGTTTGTTAAAAATTACCTCCTGTCAAGAATAAATATTTCATATGGACTGAAACTAAAAGCTAAAACATATAAATATTCAAAATTACATTCAAAGCTAAACTAATCTCGTTCTCAATGAACACATGAGGCCCTACTTTTAAGCCGGCTAAATAAGCTTCATTGATATTCGCCTTACGTAGCAACTTTCCACACGTATTCCGCCCAGATTTCCGAAGAGTTTCTAATACCCCCGGGTTTGTGAGTTACAAAAAACTGCAAGTGAAGCTTAATTATAGTAACTGGAGTGTTTGGGATTCCTCGCCAAGACTTGTTGAGAATTTGCTTCTCTATATTAATATTTGGAAAGTTTTGACTTCTTCAGCTTTCGCAAGAAGTGTAAGCCGCAGTCAATGACTTGAAGTTAATTATTTATCTATACTTTTAATATAATAAAGCTGAAGAGTTTGTTTGTTTGGTTGAACGCTAATCTCAGGGACTACTGGTTCGAATTGAAAAATTGTTTTTTTATTTGATATATATAATTTATCAAGGAAGGCTTTAGGCTATATAACATCATGTTGCGACCAATAGGAACTATGAAATAATAAACAAAAATTGACGGAGTCGAAGTTGCAAGCAACGGCTAGTGTTTTATATTATATAGCAGAAACGATTGATTTTCCTTCGATTTACAACCTATGGTCTACATATACGTCTAATGTAGTAGGTATAGTCAGGTGCTAATGTAACCTTAGAACGCCCACAAATCGTCAATTGAACAAATCTCGGATGCCTTAACTTTAATCAATAATATTATAATGTGTTTTCTTTATAAAGCTAAATGATTATTTATTGATAGGGCAATGACCCCACAATGTTTAAACCCATTTTAGAATTCGACAGACATTAATTAAATAAATATATGTTCGGTCAATTTGATTTGTTTATTGAATCTCCGATATAAAATGGAACGATAGTGGCTAGGCGAGAGTCAGTCGATGTCAATTTGTGGTAAATGGTAATGTTTCAATATTGAACGCTTTGAACTGTTAAGTGTATGTATGATTAGATTTTTAATTGAAATATCTTACGTAAAAATATTCTGTATTCTAAAAGAAAGGAGTGCTCTAATGAATGTTTTTCTTTTATTAAGTTTGTTCCCTTTCATTTTTAATGAATCTTAAGGTTTATTTTATACTAGCTGTTGCTCGCGACTTCGCGCCCGTTGATTTGTTTTTCCATTATTCTTCATTCTTCGCTTCTATTAGTCGCAGCGTGATGTTATTTAGCCTAAAGCCTTCCTCAATAAATGGTCTATTCAATAAAAAAAGAATTTTTCAATTCGAACCAGTAGATCCTGAGATTAGCGCGTTCAAACAAACAAACTCTTCAGCTTTATATAATACTGCTACTAGTATAGATATCTTAACATTATTATATGCATGAAAGTTGTGCTCAATTGATTAAGAACATGTATAGAAATTATAATAAGAATGACGTCACAATCACTCAACTATTTAATTTAGCTTTTATTTATGTATAATCATTAACAAACGATAAACGTAAATGAAATACTTTCCTAAAATGCTTAGTATTACTGTAACTCAAGACACTACAATGATATAAACAGTAAGAACATCGGATCGGATTATATTTTGTTTCCACTACATTTATTTGTATTTATTTGTATAGTTCGTTTCCAACGGTAGTAACGTAAGACAGATTTATTACGCGTTGTTATTTCTACTGCTTGAAGACGGCTAGAATAAATCTCTTTTATGTATTCTTTAATTTGTGGATAGGAACTAACTGCTAAATTAGCTGGCGATCTTTCGTTGTTTTGTTTTAGGTACTTTTTAATAATGTTTATTTTTAATAGAGTTTTAGGTAAACGAAAAGGTCTTATTTGGTAAATAAATCTATACTAATATTATAAATGATAAAGTAACTCTGTCTTTCTGTCTGTCTGTTTCGCTTTCACGGCAAAATTACTTAACCGATTGTAATGAAATTTGGTACACATATTGTGTAGAGCCTGAGAACATAGGTTCCTTTTTAACTGGATAAAAGGGGAGGAAGGGGGGTGTCAAATTTTATATGAAAGTCCACGCGGACGGAGTCGCGGGCAACAGCTAGTATTGTTATAAAGCCGTTATGAGGTTTTATCTGTATAGTTATTGTTTCCTTAGTAACATTGGAGGTAAATAGTATCTCTTACTGTACCTTATTGTATTCCCTTGGCAATATTGGAATAAATATTATCTCATGTGTTAATCTAAGGATTAATCTAGCATTTAGTATCACTCACGTGTCCAAGGCTTAATCTTGCGTTCAGTGTCAAATTTAAGTTTAATATTATCATTTAATCATTCCTTATACCCGTATAATTTCACATTTATAATATTAGTAAGGAATACATTGAGCATTCGATCACCCCAACTGGCCTATAGTAAGCAGTCTACGTGGCTTATATTGTATCAAAATTGTGTTGTTAGCCTTTGAAAATTTTGAAGCTAAGTTGAACACAGAAAAGACAGTTGAATAACTAGTTAAAAGTTATTTAAAATAAAATTTCCTATTCTAAGAAAGAAACACTTTTATTTTCATGATTAAGATATCCTAGTTTTATCTTTAAAGTACGTTTTTAAACAATTTTAGTGCTATTTGAATTGTATTTCTAAAGGCTTAAATATGAGTGTACTGTATACAAAATAGTTCTTTATACAATTGAAAAAATAATTACCTTTCTTAACTTAACGAATATAAACATTAAAATAGAAAACATAATAGCATTCCACCCCATAATGCATACATTTATTACAGGGTAGAAAGAGTTGCATTTGAAACTATTATGAAACTAGTTTAATAGTCAAAGCTAATTGGCTGAATAAAAGCAGGTTCTTGGATTTACCGCTGAGAATTAAGCCTTCAACTAAGTGGGTATTCGTTTTATTCACTAGAGATTAGAACACGCTAGAAGTTTCTAGAATAGCTGATTATATTATTTGAATTGATTTTTTTTTCACTTTAACTTATGCTTTTTATTGTTATTATTAATATGGCGAAGATATTTTTTGTTAGTTTATATTTTTTTAAACATTTTCGTGTCTAGGTATAATAATATTAATTCTTATTAAGGTTGGTATTAAAATCAAAGATTCAATACACATCACCATTTTATACAATCATAATTATTAAACTCATATTATAAATGTGAAAGTTTGTGAGAATGTTTGTATATTTGTTATTCTTTAACTCAAAAACGGTATGACCGATTTATCTGAAATTTGGTATGTAGATAGGAGTTACTCTTTTTTTAAAGTGGGGAAATAGGATACCCATGGACCTCGGGGACGGACCATGGGTTATGTCGAACTTGTACCGACCAAAACCCCACTGTGTATCGTTCTATCACAGTGAATGCGGGTCCCGGGTACCTTCGCAGACTCTTCCGCGAAGATAGCAGATACCCTTAGGATAATTTATATCCCGGTATTGCCCCGGGAACGTAAGAAATAATATAAATGACGACACATTGAGTAAACTTTTACTGTGAACATATTTTCTATTGAAATTGAGCTGTACGAAGTCGATACATGGATCGACCAACAAGCAAATGTTCTTTGTTCTCGGAGTTCTAGAAAATTAAGCAGTTTAAAAGGTTAACGATTTTCCGTGAATCGTAAAAGAATATTGCTACCAGGAATTATGCTTGAGTGAATAGAGTTTTAATTGGTTTAGCAGTTAGCAATTATAACACCTAGAACCGCAGTATGAGTATGAAAAGTGAAGCCATATCAACCTAGACCATTTTGTCTAGCTACGTAGATTGCCGCAGTGCATGTGGTAATACGAGTAGAAGAAGGTTACCAATTAAATAAGTTTAGTGTAAGAAGCGACAAATTCACACACTTATTTAATTTATTGAAGATTCATACACATAGTAGGCGAAATTAAATATAAACAATGAACTCTAAGAAAATCGAAAGAACACTTAAAGGACAAAACTAATTATGCGGATTGATATAAAAAAAGCTGCAGGTCGCGAGGTAAAAATCGGGCTGACTACTCGCCGGTTCGTGGACACCGTCATTTGTAATCAAATCAAGTTGAGGGAAATCCGCGAACTGGTAGGTACGCGTTCCCACGATCGCACGACGCATACATACGAACAAAAAGTATTATACTATATTATTATATTATTTACGTTATGTACATATATTACACGTAAACTAATAACACTTACAGATTCTTACAATCTATGATCCTCAGTATTTTGAATACATAAATTTTATACCGATCATTTTACAAACATTATTCGTTTCTAAAAGATAAACGAACAACTTTCAACAATTATTAAAATAACACAATCTACTCTCAAATCTAAACTCAAATGCTTTCGCTAAGTAAAATAAATCCCCAATATTATTGGTTTAGGTCTGTTTGTATTCTAAAATATCTAATCGGAAATAACAGTTCAATTATTAGTAAAGTTTCGTATTTAATCAACGGTAAAAACCATTCGAGCGAAGTGTTTTATGTTTATACGGAGTTGGATTGAGCGGGTTGAGTTCTGTAGGTATATAACTATACTTGATGTGCTAACGAAGTTCAATAACTTCTCTATCCTGAGCCAGGACAGAAATCTACAAGGAATTTTGATATAGTGTTCTTTGAGGAATTGGTATAAATGTATTTGTAAAACTTTTACAAACTGAGACAGTTTGTTATGTTGTAAATGTAAGGTTCTATCTATTTTAAGGTGGTAAAGCCTCATCGCTAAGCTAAATTGGGGCTGCTCGCCGGGCGGTATACTTAACTCCAACAGAAAAACAACTTAACGCTATTGCATCTAATTAGCGATAATATCACTAGATGTCTAATCCCAATTTATCTCTACCTTTCCTTTGACTCATAATATATTCCTTTTTTTCATAAATCCTTTCCTTTCCTTCC
Source organism: Eurema mandarina (assembly GCA_018238005.1). NCBI lineage: Eukaryota > Metazoa > Arthropoda > Insecta > Lepidoptera > Pieridae > Eurema > Eurema mandarina. The sequence goes on along the minus strand of DWAJ01005521.1, from coordinate 758 downwards.
CTTTTCCTTTTTCTTTCCTTTCTTTCCGGCAACGCATTTATGAAGCACTTGGCTTTGTGTCTATTCATGGGAGAAGGTGATCATTTACCTGCGAGCTGCTCCATATACCATAACTGTTGTTGGAATACTTCTTTATCAACCAACAGTTATACCTACTAATTATTTGTAACTGATATAGACCATCGTTATATTATTAACGTACTATATAACCACTAATGTATTGGCTCACCACATAATCTCTTACTGATATCAGTATCTGTGTAGCTAATTTAATGGAATTAAAATTAAATGAGGCGATTTATTCACTGGCTGGTCAGCTGTTCACAAGGTATTTTAACTATTGAGGATACCAGTCTTTTGGGTGGAGTCTTATTTTTAACCCCCGACGCAAAAAGAGGGGTGATATAAGTTTGACGTGTCTGTCTGTCTGTCTGTGGCATCATAGCTCCCGAACGAAAGAACCGATTTCAATTTAGTTTTTTTTGTATTACAGGTGTTTTATAGGCGAGTTCTTAGACATGTCTGTCTGTCTGTCTGTCGGGGGTTTTTAAAATTTTTAATTTACTTAATATTATTTTTTAATCTGGCAAACGCGTCATTCCACGTTACTGAATACATCTATCTATACTAGTATATAAAGCTGAAGAGTTTGTTTGTTTGTTTGAACGCGTTAATCTCAGGATCTACTGGTTCGAATTGAAAAATTCTTTTTTTATTGAATTGACCATTTATCGAGGAAGGCTTTAGGCTACATAACA
>DWAJ01005520.1:0-11422 GCA_018238005.1 Eurema mandarina | reverse complement strand
TATATCTCATGGGTGGAGGTGGACATTTACCTTACTTTACTCTTATTTTATTGAGCACAAAGTAGCCCACCATAACATAAAAAAAAATCGCTACAGATAATCTTGAGTTTCTGGTATAACTAACTCGTTTTCGTTTAATATACTTCGAAGTAATTAAAGCAGTTGGAAAGTTATTTGATTTCAGTGATATTAAAAAAGCATTCGTGCTTAATCAGTCTCACTTAAGATAACACAGAAAGATTGTAGCAACAATACGCTTTGTGCTCTTTCCAAAGTTTCTTAGTAAAAGGTACTTGTAACATAGTATTCATTTCACGAGGCGTAGTAATAGTAATTCGCTTAAACAAATAATGATGAACAATAAATGTTTAGTATCTCTTCGTAAGGGTGTTAGGTGTTAGGCGAGGCGAATCGCAGGGTACAACTAGTTTTAAAGATCTTTATTTCTTACTGGCGGACCCGTGCCCACTTCGTTGGGCATAATGTTTAACAATCCCTTTTTATATAGCCTATGACACTCAGCAATAAAGTGGCTTTCTATTGGTGAGAGAATTTTAAAAATCGGTTCGGTAGATCCCGGGTTTACCCATCACAAATTAACAAACATACAAAACTTTACTTCTTTATAATATTAGTATAGATAACGACATATCAGTCACTTACATGAGTACAAAATTATTAAGATTTAAAATTAAGGTTCGCGAAAGAATCTGCGAAGGTGTACGTTCCTACGTTAGGGGTAACGACAGGTTTAGAGACGTTAAGGACCTTAGTAGTGAAAACTCCACTAGGGGTAGGTTACAGTCATTATAAAACTAAAAACACTAATGTCCACAAGGCCCACTACCGTCAACCCCAATGTTATCCTTAAGACCGCATCTCGCTTACGATTAGGCGTGATCGTGGTCAAATGGCTGTTTATTTATAATATAAAAAAGCATAATATATATGATCGAATTGAGAAGTCCTCGTTTTTGAAGACGTTCTAAAATAATTCCCTCTGTTAAAAAAGGACTCATCTAGACACTAGATGAGTTTTTCATTTTGTACAATGTAAGTAAATAGTTGACCTCCAAGCACAGAATTAACACAATTCCAAAATGACGTCACCATATTCAATGTTTATTCTCAACTTTATGTAACATAGTGACGTCACACGCTGGGTCAAGGTCCACAAGAATATATAGTTAATTAATTTTATCGCAAATGTGTAGTTTCCTTTTAAGAAAGGATGTATTGTTTATTAAACGACTAAACAAAGCTTATTTCCCTATAAAGTTCCATTTTGATTTCCAGCCGGATTTAAATGAAAATATTAAAAATAATCAAGAAATTATTTTATTAGTCGATTCTAATATTACGTTATTAAATGAAGCCAATTACCCCATTTTTTAAGTTCCATATTATAACTATTTATACGAATTAAACACTTCATTATTCTCTGTATAGGTAAAATTTAGTTAGAAGAAATATTTTTACAGATATATAGTCTTTATATATTATTATTAGTTTACGTATACAAAGATTTTTATTGATAAAGTGGTTGTATCTTTTATCTCAAAATAACAGCGATTATATATATATAGTTTTTTGTCGGTTCTTCTCTGTAGAAACTTTTTTTTAAATTTTCTTATATTATGAAGATTTAAAACTGTTACTATATGTAGCCTAATTGAATAAAGATATATTTGACATAAAACATAATACACCATGATTCTACGACATTTCCCGATCAATCAATAGCTTCATTGAATTTATACAACAAAGATACATAGCATATATTAACGTCTATTCGTTTCCTTGCCCAGGAAGGCAAGTCCATATTCGATCAGCCAAATATGGCGTCATGCCTAATCCGATTGCGACAAGAATACTTAAATAGACAACGTTCACTTTCTTTTGTCCAACCAGTTGGCCTAAGCTTTTCTATAAGAGACTTTACATTTTCGACTGGTGGGAAATTTTGGGACTAATTACGTTGTTGTCATTGAAATTATGTATGTGGTTGTCATGTAAAAGCGTCCTCCAAAATCAATTTCTCAACAATTCCCTTTTAAAATTTCAATGGTCCATTAGGTCGTATTAGTATTTCTATCGCATAACGGTGTGCCGGGAACGCGTATCGAATCCAAAATAAGGTGATAATGCAATTGCAGTGCGTGGAAGCAACAGTATTATGGTGAGGCCTGAGAAGGTCTAACAGGAACGAATCGAGAATGTCCATGTACAGGTTTGTCAAAGAGGGCAGCAGTAAGCGCCTCTTCGTTCAAGGCACTCTCGAAGACGATAAGCCTCTGAAATCGAGCATCAAGAAACCTCCCCAGTCGCCCGTCGGATCTCCCATCACGACAAGCTTGAATCTACCTTCCGTGCCTAGAAGTCTGCGCGAAAGCTTGACCAGACACGAAACGGTATATGATGGAAACTATCCAGGAATGGAAAGGAGCTACCGTTCTGGGTACAAAGAGAGTTACAATGGTAGGATCGTGCACGACGGGAACCAAACTCACTTTGAATACGACGGGGAGAGCGCGTTGGCTGTGCCCACATCAGCCGGTGGTAGGGGTATCTCGGAGCTGCAGGCGATTCACACGAACAAACGCATATCGACCGAGGTCCTAGGTTCCTCGCTGGAGTCTACGAAGATCTCGAAGAAGGATGAGATGGGGCAGAGGAGGATTACGACGAGGATTGTGAGGAAGGTGACGACGTTGTCCCGCGGGGAGGAGAGGGGCTCTGTGGAGGATTTGAGGGGGGGCCGTGAAGTGCATAGATCGTCGGAGCAGTATAGGCATGTGGAGATGGAGGCGTCGCCTAGACGAAAGGTATTGATGCATTTAAATATAATTAGTTTCTAATGATGTTTGTATGATGTTTAACACAGAGACTACAGCGTTTTAGGATATCGAACAAGTTTTATAATTGTATTGCCATGGAAAATAAAATCTTTATTATCATATAATATATAACAAAGTAGTCACAAATTGTCTGTTTGTCCGTGTATGCTTAGATGCTTAAAATTACGTAACGAACATAGAAAGAGACAATGATTCAAAAGAAAAGTTCAAACATTTAATAAAATAATGCATGCATGCGAAACGCGAAGTGACTAGTATTCCTTATATTAACAAAAGTGGTTTAGTTTAATTGTTATGTTCAGACTTTACTTAAACAAAAGTATATCTGACTTTGACTTTGAAACAATTACCTTCGAGCGAACATAATTCACATTCAACAAATCAATTAGCAAAGGAAATTAAATTCGTATGTTTCAAACATTTCCTGCAACGAATACGTTTTGTGGCTAGGAAGTTGAGGCTTCCTTAGTTTTTTATTAATTTGAAACAGCTATGATTAATGATGATGGCCTTATGTTGTAAAATAGATGAGGTTTTTGCGGCTAATAGCGTCGTTATGCAGAGGTACTATGTAGATTATAAAGTGGACACAAATAGAGCTTAAAAATAGAAATAGTTCAAGATAGATCTTATGCTAAGACAAATAAGTATTAGGGTTTATTTCTTTTAAGTATAAAATGGAATCCATATAGGATAAAAGTTGTTCGTGATTCTGACTGTCAAGATATTTAGAAAGTATCCCTTGAAATTTTGCCCTATATACTCAAATCATCAAGGAAACACCTTGAAGTTGGGCAAAAATCAAACTTCTATGTTCAGCTGAAAGGCTGTTTATACCGTCAAAAATGCATATTTCAATAGTGCAATATTACCCTCAATAGACATCATTTTAAATATCCATTTATAGATTTCTTTCTACCAACGAAATCTCCGGTCAATACCATAAGAATTAAATATGATTTAAACCAATGTATCCGAGCACACTTACCTCTAATTACCAAATTAATCACAACTTAAAATATCTTGATGCAAGCCTTTGAAATCGCATTTGGTACTCGAAGATATATATCATATGAAAGCGATTAAGAAAGTTGAAGTGGTCAGACATGATGCAGCGTGCTTAAATGATTCGGATGTAAAGGGAGATTGACCTTTTTGAAGTCGGTTAAAACTGTTAGTCAATTGATTATTGAGGATGGTTATTTTAGATTTGTAGATATTAATGTTTGGTTTAAGCAAGATTTAATTTGATTTTTAAGCTAGATAGAAGCTTTTTAAATGTAATAGGTACTACTTTATAACGCGACAGTTTGTAAGGACATGTGTAAGTATGTCTATTGCTCTTTCAAGCTAAAACTACTGGATAGATTTGGCTGATGCTCGGAATACATGTAGATTATACCCAAGATTAACACATGGGATACTTTTTATGCCGGTATTGTATTGACAAGGGAACGAAAACTAAGCGGGTAAAACTAGATGCCACAGTAGTAAAACCATTAGGCGCTGATAATACTATTAAAATTAAGAAAACAATGATTACTCAGCATTAGTTTTTATTCTCAAGTAGTCTCTCATTTTATTGTACAACTCACGTCACAACCATTGAGCTCAAATTGATTAATTCTGCTAACATAGCAATCTCTTCCATCTTCAGCAGGTGTGTTGTAAACTGACGTGGTTTCGAGCCGCATGACATCAAATGCATTATAATTATATGTGTACTTAATAAAATAATTACGTGACATGCAATTTCCGCGTAAACTAAGTATGTTATTCGTGTAAAAACCTCCTTTTTTTGGGTTACATTGTAATAGTTGTACTTCAATTGTAGAGACCAATACAGAAGTTAGTAATCGTAATCTTAATAATAGAAGGGTTGTTGATATTTAAGGCAGCCAGATTTACAGCCTAAAGGAAAGGAGGCTACAATGTTGTCATACTTCTTATTGGATCGCAATTATTTACAAACGTCTTACGTCTCTCTTATTTATTACTAGCTGTTTCTCGCGACTTCGTCCCCGTTGATTTGTTTTTCCATTATTTCGTCGCTCCTATTAGTCGCAGCGTGATGTTATGTAGCCTAAAGCCTTCCTCGAAAAATTGTCTATTCAATAAAAAATATTTTTTTTCAATTCGAACCAGTAGTTCCTGAGATTAGCGCGTTCAAACAAACAAACTCTTCAGCTTTATATATTAGTATAGATGTTTGAAAGAAAACTTAAATTAAGCGTCCTACGAAGACTACCAATATGAATTTCTAGAGTTCATGGACGGCTCGCCTGCTCGTTTGTCCCCTATGTTAATAAAAAAAGGTCTTTTCCAACTGGAATTACAAATCTATGCACGATTAATATTATCCATAAAGAAGTCCTAAATCTCTGACTGACTTCAATATAACTGAGCAAATGCAGACGTCAATGTAACAGACGATAATCGTCTGACAACCAACTTTCCAACTTAGAATGTATTGGCTAATAAATTTCACAAACAAAATGACTAGCCATTACGTATACTATATCTGTCCTGTAGATTTGCCTGTGAAAGGCTCAGAAAAACTACTACTTCTACGGTTTAACCCGCGTGGAAATCAAGCTTTTAAGTCAAATTTTTGGAATTTTTTTTCTATTCTAGTCTACATATAATCGGCTTTATCAAAAGTCGATAAATGATATAGCTAGTCTATATATCGATCTAACGAATCAGAAAACATTCAAATCTGTACAGCCTTTATCGAGTTACAAGTGGTGTAACCAACTCGACTCCGTTATTTCAATGTAGAAGGAACTGCGAATATTTTCTCAAGCGATCACTTCAGCTCTATATAAAGAAATCTCGTTGGAAATAACTGATGTTCAAGTGTTAGCATTGCCCCTTATGTGTTTCAAGTGACTGTTATGATGTATACTTCTAAATTTAGTTCTTAATCATTATTTATTTCAACTTGAACCTGAAGCTACATTTGTAATGCTTTTTGTAAACCGTTAAACTGAGAAAAATTAGCTTTAAATGTTTTATTCGAACGTGGTACGGGATCATGTTTGGATCTCGCGAAATAGTTGATTATGTAATATCTATTAAAATACCTTAACCTTAGCATATTTTAACTTTTATACCAACAGTCTCTTCTTATATTAATATCAATAAAACATTTGCATGTTCTTACGATCTGATACAGCATTATCGAGCAATCGTATCAAACGATTTCTAATTCCAAACACATGGAACACATGTAAGTGCACAATGACAGTAGAACTATTAAATATGCATATTACTGAGATCACAGCGGCATAGCTCATGGTCAATTGCACTGAGTAAATGTTATAGCGAGAGAAACTGCGATAGACCATGTCATTAGTGATGGTAGAGACGTAGATACGAATGGGTCTTAGGAAAAACATATTAATTGATTTGAAGTTAGAATCAGTGGCTTGCTATTAGATAATAAGATATATGATATACATGACATACTAGCTGACCCGTGCTCACTTCGTTGGTCATAATGTTAATTATCCTTTTCGGTTTTTTATGTAGCCTATGACATTCAGCAATAATGTGGCTTTCTATTGGTGAAAGAATTTTTAAAATCAGTTGAGTAGATCTCGAGATTATCCCTTATATAATTTGTAACAAAGACTTTACTTCTTTATAATATTAGTATAGATGATGATATAAAATAGATGTGGTATATGATGAAAAAATGTCTTTACACATAGTAGTCATATTCAACATTTTTTCATTTGCTTGCAGCAAAGCTATTTCTCAAGTGAAAACGATAGGTGTGACTTATAATTATTTGTATATCATTCCTTCTACAGATAACATCAAAGATGAAACTATAATAAGAATAGTACAGTATCCAAAACACTACCCTGTGGAAATCCTTGCATTTAAAATGTAAATGACATTAGAGTCCAAGGTGCTTACTCAAGTAAAACAACAAAATATCCGTATTTTACAACATCCTTAAAACTCATTTATTTCAAACATTACCTCGTACTACATCCCGTGTAAATATTGTGTTTTGACCAAAAATAATTTAGCGTACTTATGTGTTTGACCGTCACGTTCAAACAGAGACAATGGGAAATTAATGACTTTGCAGTCGGTACAGGCTGTTTGTTTGAATGAGTTTTTGAATTCTATAAAGCTTTTGATATGGTTTTCAATTGTATCTTTGGCTATATATCATTAATGATGTCTTTTGCCTCATCTATAGAAGGTGAATTTATTAAAATATTCTCTATTTAAAATTAACCATATGAATAGAAGACATAAGCCGACATAAGAATAAAGTCTAGTGCAATAAGAATCTCTATCTTAATTAAAGTAATTTTTGGAACTCCTCCTAATTAGTTTGATTTAGTTAACTATCGAGAATAATAGGAAATATTTCAATGGATAGTTTCTTATAAATCGGTTCATGCATATCGTAAGACTTATCCAAGAATAGAAAAGTCATCTCAGTTCAGCTCGATACAAGTTTTTTCAATGAGTCGTTATTCTAAAGCATTGGAGCGCGAATTATGATTACGGAAAGTGTTGAATTGTTTGCATATCTCCATTGAATGGTTGAAGCGAGTTGTATATCGGTGGAGAATTGAAGCGTGTTATTGGTTTTGAATATACGTATCTTATATGGATTGAGTCCTTATAATGAAAGTCAGTAAATAGCTGATCGTAATATGCTGCTAAAGATTTTCTTTATTTTTAATGTTCGATGACAAGGATTGTCTGATTTTATGTTAATATGATTTACTTATTTATACTAAATATTCAATTGAGGTATTTATAAATATTATTTAAAGGCAACTAAAGATCTCGGTCTTATAGTCAGTTGTTATTGGTTTTATGGTGGTTCTCAATGACTGTTTTATTTTTTATATTATTATTTTTTTTTAAGGAAAAACTTCTCTGGGGTTCCATTTGAATTTAGTTTCACATTTTAAGTCAGATTTTTATTAAAAAGTGGTCCCATTAACTAACTATCAGACAGTGTCATTCAAACTCAAAGTCGATCGTATTTTAATCTAACTAGGCTCCATATGGTTACAACTTGTTACTACTATGTACCACCGCTTTGGAAAATAGTTTTCCAAGCGTACGAATGTTAAAAGCAAACTTTTAGAACAACCCAAAACAACGAAACTGAATTGAATGATGTCATTTGTTTTAATTTTAAGTTCCAGAAAGTTCTAGACTCAAAAGAAACTAAAGCAATTTGCGTGTATAAAGCACGGAACTGCGCACTGCCGCCCATCAATTTGCATCTTCACTTGTTTCATTGTTCAATTTCGGTTTGAATTGCTTTATGGCGTATACACTATACAGTTAAGTTTGCATTGGAGTTTACGTTTGAAAGATTAGATATGTATGTAATTATATGCAGAGAAATACGGTTCTTCGTAACAGTAGATGAAGGAATTTGGATGAGTTTTTTTAAAATCATAGACACAACTATCTATATAACGTTTTTTTCTAATAACAAGACGCGTGCCACGGTTTTATTCGCGTCTCTGTTAAAAAGTATTTAAGTATTATCTTTTAGAGCTTATATGATCCGGGGATAATGTGGCCTCATAATGGTGAAGGAATTATTCACATTAGTCATGTGGGTTCGGAGCCAATTCATTGCCAACAAAGAAATTAAAATACTTCATAGTTTCAACTTCACCTGTGTGCGTCTAAATATATAGTTTATCGTAAAGTTATTGAAGTAACTTAGATCTCCTTTTCCAAACGCTAGATTATTTTACTACTAATTATAGTTTTATAAAAATCTTTTTCGTGGTATCCATGTGAAATCCTAACGAAGAGAGTAACTTTCCTGTATATCAGTATTCATTGAAATAGAGAACCAGTCAGACTAGACTACAGTTGATTAGTCAATCGGAAGTTCGTTCGCAGGTTATGTTGATATGTCATATGGACAGGAAGCACAGGTGCGCCGGCGCATCCATGTGTGTCCCGTCGAGATGTTCACCGGTTTGAAGCTTATGGGGTATGGGAATCTCTCTATATATATAAAAGGATAAACTGACTGAGTTACTGACTGACTGACTGAAAGGGTATACTGACATATATGGCTAGGATCCTTGCAACAAGGATTGCTACCCATTTAAAAGGGTAAAGTGAATGAACAAGGCTGGTCTTATGCATTTGTAAGACCTCTTATGAGTAAGTATGGGCGAAAATGATTACTTATAATCAGGTACCCTGCTCGTTTGATCGGCTTTTCTAAAATATAAAGCCATTAAGATGTTTGATGATTATTTTATTATAAAAAGAAGGAAATTGTTATAAAGTTCTGCTTTAACGCTTGATAATATATCGATAGTTTTAAAAGATTCAGTTCAAATTAACCTTTGTATGACGTAAATATCAAAAATGTTTTCAAGTAATACAAGTGTAAATAATTTATCGTTAAACCAGCCAGTATTGTAAATATACTATTTGCTTATAGCATCATAGTGGCGTCTAAGTAAAGTGGTAGAAGCTACCTGTGTTCATTTGTTTTGTGGTCAATCTCCTAGCGTCGTTGTCTGTCAATATGTGATCGTGTAATAATATACTCGTAAGTTCTAGTGTTTGGAATTTGTCTATGATATAGTTGAGGTCTAGATATTTAAAAGTATGAATGGGAATTTGTAGTTCTCTTTATGATTTTTTTTAACTATTTTTATTTTTTTTTTTTGGTTGTAGGTATAGGGAACTCATAGGAAAAAATTACTGAATAGATTAAGATGAAATTTGGTTTGTCGTTAGATTAAAGATATGATAGATATTCGAGTACTTAGTTACATAGTATAAGACAAAGTCGCGTTCTTTGTCTGTCCCTATATAGGTATGCTTAAATTTTTAAAACATTATCATGCGGTTATTTTAAATGATCAATTGATATAAGAGCGACACTCTCTCTAGTATTAGATAACTTTTTTAGTATTTGACTAAAAATAGCATATGTAGGTACGGCCGAAATGAGAAACCTCCTTTTTTGAAGTCGGTTAAAAAGGACTAACTATTTTATAAGTCGCCAGTTACAAACATGCTAACGACCTTGTTGAACCAGCGTTCTAAAGATGACATAAGATAAGTACAGAGATCGCCTAACAGGTGTTAAGTTTAACTTTCACTGCCCTTTCGAGCCAATCACGCGTGCAGGATCTGATGTACGGAAGCTGGGTAATCGTTGGAAAATGTGCAATACGAGAAGTATGCGTATGCGTTAAAAATACTTTTGTCAGTATTTTTTTATTATTGAACTTGGAAATATTGTAATGAGTTAACGCGAAATGAATATACCACTTAATATTTTAAAAGAACTTCGCTTGAGCATAATTTATTTAAATTATCATGTTACTACTGCTTAACAAGCTTATAATTAGATAAAACTAATAAACTTGGATAGAATTAAACAATATTAATAATAAGTTTTAAATATTGATTAAATTATAATCTTTGTTGTATACTTAAACATCGGAAAAAGAATCATAGGTTATTTCGGATCATGGCCACATCATTACATACGCCTTTTTTAATTTACATGACTTTTTGAAGTAATTCAAAAAGCCAAATATTTTTACAAACAAAATATTTTTTTTATAACCAGTCTCTATATATTTATATGATGAGTACCGTTGTGTTAAAAAATAACATAAATGATCGCGCTTCTTAGTACTTCAACATAATTTCGTTTTATATCTTTGTTTATTTCTGGAAAGTTTCTTGCAACTGAATCAGTAGTAACTTAAACATTATGCAAATTTTTACTTCTAAAGGACACGATACGCAAGGACGTTCCGTTATCTAGAAACCGATTAATATTCAATTTACGCACTAAAAATATTGGTAGCAAATATTATTGTATAGATCATCGTAGTGTGATATCATTATGAGCTCATCCAGTTTCGACGTTCGGCCAACAATTTGAGGCTTCGTTTATCTAACGGATTCGGAAATTTGAATATTTGTATGTATATTATTATAAAATGTATGCGCAATTTTAAGTAATATGCATAAGAATTGTGTTATTAAGTAGTCGTAGAAGTCCGTTATTTTTGTATAGTTAAAGAGGGATTTAGGTTTTGTGTTGCAACGGTACAAAATGTGATATATTTAGTATTTCAATTTTCTATAAGTAAAAGTTTTTTTTTTATTCAGAATAGAGTTCAGTGCTACGGATATGCCCTACTAAACTTACAGTCTCTTATATAATATGTTAAATGATATTGGCGTTTATTGTTATCAAAGGGCAAAGAGCAAAATATAATTCTTGTTATTTGTGAAACTAGTTTTTGTAGGTATATTTTTCACCGTTGTCTCTCTTATTTATATAACCAATTAAAAGCCTATTTACCCTTGGCTTGTCTTAAGGAAATTCAAGTTATTTTTTAGGGTAACACGGACGCAAAGAGAGTTATCCACGATTTAAATATTGATATCCTATTACTATTATAAAGGCGAAAGTTTGTAAGTATGGATGTATGGATGTATGGATGTTTGTTACTCTTTCACGTAAAAACTACTGAATGGATTTGAATGAAACTTTACCACAATATAGCTTA
>DWAJ01005519.1:0-11422 GCA_018238005.1 Eurema mandarina | reverse complement strand
GCGTTTGAATAGAGATTAGTCAATAGTTTCACCCACGTGCCCGTGGGAGGTAAGATAAAAACCAACCTCCGGATATAATGTACAAGTTGATTTACAATATTCGATAAAAATCGTTTTAGCGTCTTGAGTGTGTGTACATCACGGCAATGTAATTAGCCGGTTGGTGATATTTTTGTAAGCATAATAAATCAAATTGAAATAGTTGAAGACTTTGCAGTTTCTTCTAGTAATTCTGAATCTTTATAAAATACTAGCTGACCCGTGCCCACTTCGTTGGGCATAATGTTAACAATCATTTTTTATATAGCCTATGACACTCAGCAATAATGTGGTTTTCTATTAGTGAAAGAATTTTAAGAATCGGTTCAGTAGATCCCGAGATTACCCCTTACAATTTAACAAACACATAACATTTACCTCTTTATATTATTAGTATAGACTAGCTAAGCTAATATACATACATATAATGTAGTTTATTTCCTTAAGTTATCTAGTCATAAGCTTGGAACTAGATAACTTCCAAGCTTATGACTATATAACTTGTAAATTAGCCTTATTTTCCTTTTAAATATTATATCTTCGTATTATTCATACAACATCCACACTCTAAAAATATTATATGTTAAATATTTAATGTATATAGAAATGTAGTAACTATACTTCTAAATACTGAGCAATGATCAATTTATCCCCATTAACTAATTCACTCTTAAACAATTAGCTCTAATGACGTTATACCTGTTTTTAAATTTATAGTAATAAATTCTACATGTTTCTGGGCTAAAAATCCTTACTTATATCCTTAAAGTGAATAACATGAAATTTTGTGCACATGAAGGTATCATAATGAATATTTTATTTATTCACTTGATTTAATGCGAGCGAGGACGCGGGTGAAGGCTAGTCTATATATATATATATAAAAGGAGAAACTGACTGACTGACTGACATATCAACGCACAGCCTAAACGGCTAAACGTAGGCACTTGAAATTAGGAAGGCAGGTAGCTTTGGTACTCTAGAGGTTCACTAAGAAAGAAATTCCCGAAATTCCCATGGGAACGGGAATTAGGGGAAAATCCTTTTGTTTGAAAAATCCAAACCACTTAAGTTAGATGCTTGAAATTTGGCATGCTTTTATCTTAGTAAACTTAAAGTTTAGATACAACATGATATTGCAAAATTCCTACGCGAACGGGAGTTAGCGAGGGTCAAAGTTTATATGAAAATCCACGCGGACGGAGTCGCGGGCAACGGCTAGTATTATAATAAATTTTCCTTGTTCCCCAATCCGTTATCGTGTTTGTTACTCAATCACTTTCCGTGTGAATGGATACTTCATTTGTTTACACGTCGCCACGTCCGATGGGATGCAGACGATTAGGATATAAAGCAATATTTTAAACGATATTTTATTGCTCTTGACCTCAATGAGAAGCGAAATTCTTTATGAATTAAACAAATTCCCTGCATGTCTTCTTTCAGCATTTTTAATAGAGAAGTAGAAGTAGAAGAGGACTTTCACGAAAATTCTAAATCACGTCTGTACATGTACCGCTTTATATAATTATATGTAGTAATATTTTAAAGCTAAAGCGTTTGTTTGTTTGATCGCGCTGATCTCAGGAATGTTGAATAGTCCATTTATCGATGAAGGCATAATAAGGCTATAATATAGCAACACGCTGCGGTCAATAGGAGCGAAGCGTCAGTGAAAAATTTTGCCAAAAGGGGGATTAATCCTATATATCCATCTTCTAAGATTGTCTCGTGACGTACGCTAGAGTATTTTAAAATATTACCTATATTCTTGTAAAATATTTTTAATCGACAAATATAAATATAGTATAAATAAAAATGTATACTATACAATTTCTAACTACAATTGACTCCGATGTAACTCCAGTAATCAAGAAAATTTGGTCATGACTTTCAGAGTAACATTCGAATACAATTAATCTTATTTTGACAAATAACTTTTCCACATTATCCCTAGTATGGTCAACTATATATTTTACTATAACTACAAAAAACAACATAGTACAGAGTATTTGTTAATTGTTCGCAGACATTTTGTATTCACGGAATTTCACGGGGCGTAATCCAAACACGATTATTTTAAGTGCTATGCAATGTAAAACAAGTCCAAACAAAAATCGATGATCAATTTCAAAATCGTAACGTTTCCTAATTACAGAAACAGTCGTAAAAGTCGACTTTTACTACAACTAGTGATGTGCTCTAGCCGGTAAATATCGATTTACGATCCACTGCGTACGTTGAGAGATGTGCGCCAGGTCGCGCCGACTGATGGAGTGTTTACTCGATAAGAGTTCATTGTCAGAGAGGCAGAGTGCAAAGCTAGTTCGAATAAATTTAGACACGTCTGAAGACTTCACCGAAAACCGGGTCTCGATACTGATCGATTGTTTTACATTCGTTATAAGACTAACGATTCGATAATAAGCGCGTTTAAGAATAGAATCGTTATTTGATCGATAAGAGGACTGGTTCTTTTCCGCTTTTTGTATTGATAGTGTTGTGCGAAATTAATTTATCGGTTATTCTTAGATTGTCAGGTTATTTAATATAATGTATTATACAGATTAATTATATTTGATAAACAGGTAAAGTTTTTAGGAAATATAACAGAACGACTATAGTTGAGATTAGCTAACAACGACTTTTTTAATACATAGAATTATAAACATTTATATTCCTAAATAAACTGCAAAATTTATTAACATTGAATTTCTATTGTTCCCGTTCACACTTTTTCCATATTAATGAAATATAGCGAATCTAAAAGCATAACCAAATATCGGCATGATCCAAATTATGACGCATAGGTATTTATATCGATATATTGCGCAATTAACGAAGAAAGTTCAATATGACGCGCCGTGTGCGGGCGGACAACATATTTTAATTAAAATTATCGAAAGCGAAAGTGGTCGTGTCTTATAATTACATTTTTATTTGATAAAGAGACTTGTAAGTGCATTTAATTGATTATTACTTGAACTAAATGATGAAATGTTACGCTTTACAGATCACTGTGAGTTATATATTGTTCTTAATCGGTTTTTTACTTAACTATAGCATAGCAACTAGCAGAGTTTCGGTTCTTCTCTCTAGTAACTGTTTTCTTAACCGGTGGTACATTGATGATTCAAGAGTTACTACATGTAGACTAGCTGAATAAAGATGTATTTGACTTTGCTAGTAGAAAGAACAGATAAAATATATTTACACAGAACACGTATTTACGCAAACTTCAGCCTCACTACATGAGTATACTACAAATATTTACATTAAACATTTACACGAGAAGTAGGTACCACAAGTCATAAAACTAGGAATTTTGAAACAATGAACAGTTTCGGGCCCCACTTACTCATTACAGAACCACGGTACAGGAAAGAGTTTTCAATCAAGAATTTAATTAATATAAACAAGTAGTGGTAACGCTGTTTTTACTACTACAGTAAAAGTCAAGGAGCGGCTGAGTTATGAGCAAGATGCGCGCGATTGCAAGCGAACCAAATGATTTCGGTTCGGACTTTGATTTGCTTATATTCAGATGATATAATTAACTAGCTTTGCCTCGTAGTTTTACCCGCGTAGTTCAAATTCCTTGGGTAACACCGGGATGTTAAGTATTCTATGTGTCAGTCGAGCCAAATCAATTGAGTAATTTTTGCATAAAAGATTAACAAACATCCAACTATACTCACAAAATTTCAGATTTAAATTATAGGGCTATACGTAATTGCTATTTATTTAAATACTTTATGCGTATATTGTCCTGCTATTGATTTTTCTTTAACTGCCATTTAAAAAGCTTACCGATTTAATGTGGGTAATATATTTTGTTAAGCCCTCGACCTTTTGAAAACATTTAAGGTAAATCTAGATCTCATGACATAAGATTTGAATCTGCGCATGCGATGCGAAGCGAATCATTACCGACGCTTACATTAGCTGAATCAATCGTCACTGGAAAGACATTACAATGCCCTATAGTTGACACTTAAAGATTTATGTACAGACAGTTGACACATATACCGGGTTAAGGGGATAGTAGATTTTTTGTTCGTCGATTTTTTGTTTATTAAATACCCTTTATAATAAATTTATAGTGTTTTTTCAACAAGAGATTTTTTTAGTGGGGAAATCCTTATAGAAAATCCATGGTCTTCGGGAAAAGAGCCTTTGGTTATTTGGGACCAAAACCCCACTGTATTCCATCTCATTGCAATGAATAGGGGTCACAGGTATCTTTACAGACTCTTTTGCGACTGCAACAAGATGTCAGCGTAAAAAAAATATGTTTCTTTATTCTCAATTTTTAATTTAATATACACGTAAATTACAAGTTTTACGTAATTTTCTTTTCATTAAGGAATGTTCAAAATAATGATGTTTGCTTCATAAAACGTGGATAATGTATGTGTCGAGATTATGGAATATTTTAAGGAAGATCAAAATGGGTAAATGCTAATTTCATTTCTTAAGGACTCGTTTTATGAGTATTCAAAATAAAGTCAATTCTTATTGAAAGGTAGAATCCAAAAAATGCACCATAAAATGTGACTAGATGATCTCCATATCCAGAAGGTGTGATAATCATAAAAATAAATTTCAAATATCTTTTAGCACATTGTCATTCGCCGAAGTAGCTTATATTGTAGGCAACAAAATATCATCTAAAATAGCAATATTAGATAAATATCAAGAAATACAGTTAAGAATTACGTCATATAACAGTTTGGGTTTATTTTGGCTTCAATTTAAGTGTATCTTAGTGACAGCAGTGTTTCAATGAAGTAAGAAAATGTTATCACATGGCCTTGTTATTTAAAATCAACTTTAAAGCTTAAAGATAAGGTTGATATTCGATTGGCAGGGAACAGTATGGATAGGTGCCAAGTCGGTGACAAACCTGTGTCTATCCAGACGAATAAATTAACTGTGATAAGTTGTATGTCAATTAATTATTCTTCAAAGCACCATCTGGTGTGAAAGTCGGCTAACCGGGGAGAGAAAACCGAGTAATGATGGACAGGCGAACTTTAGACAGATTACACGCTCTATATCGGAGGAGGATCCGGGATACGTCTGTAGAATTGGGATGTTTAAAATTGGAGTTGAATGTTTTGGGCCATGGTTTTGTAGCGATTGCTACTAATGCATCGAGTTTAGAATCGAACTTATAATATTTATTCTAGACACCATATATGCCACTTCTCGACATCGAACCATTGGTGCAAAATCCACCCTCTGGTCCAGAGGAGGTAAGTTCCTTTCTTCCACATTTTAAACCTTATAATTCATTAAAAATATACTTACAATAAGATTGCACTTTGCAGTGAAAATAAACATTGTTTTCCGCGTTTATACCCTTAGTTAATGTTGGCAAACGCTCACAGAATAAACTTCCTATATAAAAATGGTATTCTACGGTTCATGGTTTTGTAGTGTATTTTTTGAATTAGGGTTATTGTGTCCAATGAAAAATAAAATTATTTAAGTTTTTGGTGAGGGGAATCCTTTTACGGATACTCGTCCACCTTGGGAGGTATGGACGTGATATACCAGGCTTACACGAGACAGTATCAACTAGAACCCTCCAGTGTTCTACCACAGACCTTGTAGCGGGCTCAAATGAACGCCGCGAGGCAAACTAACACATATATACTTTAAAGATATATTCTAGGTTAATTCCCTGAATTAAACGATCCAATGCTATATTAATGTCGAAACATACATAAAGTAGTATCAGAATCGCGACCTAGGTTAACAATGAGACGGTTTGGCACACGCAGCGTCGTTTTAACGTTACTGATATATTTACGGTCGCTAATTACTTGAGATTTATGCATTCACCAGCGTCGTGTCTTTACGGTATGCGAGGACCACAATTTGTTCTTCTTATCGTCGATATATTACGATATATAGGTATACTATGCTATAGAATATTCTAGTTTTTATCTGTTAATTGGTATACTTGCTTTTGGTGCTTATTAAAATGCTTGAAAGAACTTGTTCGTTATGAGTTCAGTTATATTCGAGCATAATAGATGATAGAGAGGCAAATTCTTTAGGGATTTTTAGGTTAATAAAATAGGAAGAGTTGGTGACTATGGTATGTAGCTTGTGTAGGCTTAAGTTGGTAAGGTGGTCTGAATTTGAGTAGTGTCACCATCACACGGAAAAATACTAATTTTTTTTAAATAACAGTAACCATGCGCTGGGGTTCTATTCCCGTAAAACTCGTTTCTGTTTTGTTATTTTTCAGATGTGTAAATTATTTATTACGTGACATAATTAACTAGAAATTAATATGTCTTTGTATTGTTAATTAAGCTCCATAGAGGTTTGGTAGAGGCACAATTAGCCCTTATAACGTAACAAAATCAGAAACTTGGCCCATTTATAACATTAGTAAATGTATAGAACTAGCCAACACACATATGATTTTCCAATCAACAAATATCTTGACTCAGAACGGATGTATGAGTTGGTTTATATTTATAATATACATTATACAGTACTTACATTCATGCATTCCGTCATCTTGAAACTATATTCTTGGATTTAATTTATTAGCAAGCTTTGCCCTCCGGTTTTACCCGCGTTTTTCCCGTTCCCGGAAAAATACCGGGATGCAAAGTATCCTATGTGTTAATCCAGGGTATCACCCATCTACATACCAAATTTTAATTAAATCGGTCCAGCCGTTTTTGCGTGCATAACAAACTTATTTCCATAATTATACATTCTCACAATACACATTTATTATATTAGTAGAATAATACTATAGCATGGGAAGATGACGTTATGGAAGACTTTGAACGTGGTCGTGACCCCTACCCGCTGCGATAAGATGGAACATAGTGGGGTTTTTTGGGTAAGAGTCCTATATACTATGGATCTTTTCCTGAGGCTGGAAGGTACTCTATAATAAATCCTAGAATTGCTACATTAACTCATTAAATGATTTTAATAACTGTTAGTGTTTTACTTTGAATGATCGAGTTAGGATTAGGTCTAATAAAGGGCACTGAACTATAAAATGAAATAAACTGATTTACCAGACAAAAACCAAAGTAATTGACAGAAATTATTAGTAGTGATAAGGCCGTCAATTACAAGTGCATGGGTAGGTACTTATAATGTATATATTTTTATGTTTTTATTGTACATGTAATGAAGAATAAATAAATAAATAATTACTACTGACTACTAGCTGTTGCGACTTTGTCCATGTCAATTTCTTATTAATTAGCAATAATAATAAGAACTTTTCATGAGAATACTAATAATATTTCAAAGTACTTTTTGTAAACGATATTTTTAGTTTTATTTTCTTGGTTGACAAAATTTGATTACCATAAAAATATGAAAAGTTCGACTAGTGTATACTGTCGGACATTTATCAACAACTAAGCGGTCTAAGACTGACATAGATTAGCTAGGCACAGACGTTCACATAAAAATCATGGTAGATCAATAAAATAGGTTACCAGTCGAAATTGTCCCAGTATCGAGAACTGGTCTATTTAGCACCAAGGTAGAGCGATGCCCTGCGTCGCACACGGCGCGGGCCGCCCGCGCATGTTTGTGGAACGTTTAGCTGGTCCCCGCTAACCGATGTGTCGTTGTAATACGGAGCATCACAGAGTATGTGGTGGAGAAACGTCAGAAATATCTTCATTCAAGTATACCTTGTTATACCTTCGTATCAATCTTTTGTTTATAATGATGACACGGTACGTCAAAAAGCTTTTGTTTGTCACAGATAAAAATTGGTTTAATGAAAAATGTTAGATTAAGTATGAGAATCTTTGAAACAAAGTTATAATGAAGACTACTTTTTGAGAGTGACAAATTCAATATTAAGAGTAATCTTTTAGATAATAAAAAAAAATCGCCTAATCATTGCTAAGTATATAACTCGATGACGGTAGAACCGATAATTCTTTTTAAGAATGTTCCTTAAAGAGCGAGGACTATGCGTAGTTCATAATATGGGATAAGTACAGCGTGAACAAATTCACGTAGGGCCAGTAAGTTCAAAGTAAACGTGGAATAACCTTTTGTTTGACATTGCAGTTGGAGCATCTGCAAAGTATTTTATTCTTTGGCCACATTTACAGTGTACAGAGAACTTCATTGTGCGTACCATCACCAATTATCGGGACGTGCCCTTATGGACATATGCGCTGGCGCTAAATAATATCTATTTATTTTTATTCTACAAAAGTTTATAACATTATCCTTATTTAACATTATGGAAGCTTCTTAGTACCTCACTTAAAGGACTAAAAACTTTACAAGCAAACAAAAAATAGTCCATTTAAAAAGCTGAATAAAACTAAAAAAAATACTACAGTTCTAGAAGGAATAATTTACATAACATAGACAGTCAATTTTGAATCCTTTTGGATTTAATTGTGTGAACGTAATTCTAGTTTTGAAGAGGTGATGTTAAGTCTATTTTCAAACAGTTGCAAGCTTTTTAGAGAACCATGTTTGCCTGATAGTAATACATAGTGTCTACCGCTAAACATATTCTAGAAAATGCGCTTCGTGAATGCGTTACTATTGCCTTAATAACATATTAGTTTAGGGAATATGAGGAGGGGACCCTACTTCGCATCGCACAAAAAAGGTAATAAGCGACTATTACGCAATGCTGGCTTTTCCATCAATGTAAAGGTAGCTCCAAATATTTATATTTATGAAATAGAAAAGTTTAATCATACTTATTTCAAGTTTGTAACTAATCGTTAACTCTTTGATATTTATCGTCACAATATCTTTTTGGAAACTTACATCAGCGTCAACTTAGCGTCTTTAAAATAAGAATTCTAGCACCATTAAAATACTGTCAAAGTATTTCATCACTGACCCAACAACGGCTTCGAGACCATTTAAATAAACAGCAAACACGAATATGAACATCTATGATGTGTGCTCTAAAATCTTGGGACAACATTGCTTGCCGTCACCTCATACTTTTAAAAGCGTTTACATACTACAATGTGACAGAACTATCTCTTATGCTGGCTCGTTTGTCAAAACAAACGTTTCGAGGGAGTTCTGTATGATATGCTAAATTGGTCGTTAGTGTTACGTGATAGGGTGTAAATTTGCGGTGATGGTGGTGTTTGTACGGTGGTAATGATGTTTACAGTTAAGTCGTCATGTGGTCGCTAATCGCGGAGAGTCGCGCGTTAGCGCCTCGCCCGGTGTTCACAAACTGTCATTCATTGTCACCGGTTGAATGGAGATCGATCTGTAGCAAAGTGCAGGTACATTATAGGTACTTATACTAATCTACCTTAGTTGCCTAGTTGTGAGAAAACGACGAAAAATTCAATCTTTGTCCTGAATTTCATAAAACGTTACGATAGTATAAAGTTTAATGTACTATTTTTTGCTATCTACTCGTATGCAAGGTTGAAAGACATATCTAAACTTATCATTATAAATTGTGAAAGTGTGTCTGTCTTTCACAGCAAAACGACTAGACCGATTTAGTTGAAATTTAGTACGTAGATAGATGATACCCTGGATTAAAACATAGGATACTTTTTACCCCTGTATTGCTCGGGGAACGGGAACTACGCGGCGAGCGGCTAGTCCGTTATATAGATTTCTCACAAGATTTGCTTGGCTTATATAAAAAAAAACAACCCTTATATGTTATATGCTATATAGCATAACATATACAATAAAGCAATGTTATTTACCAGCATTAATTTATATGCCCATTCATTAAGAACACGATAAATAACAAATGACGCAACATAAAAACCCATTTAACTGTATGTCATAATGAGTGCAATGTTAGAGAATCAATGAGATAAAACTGGTTTCAAATCGAAATAATCGATCAGAGGTTTTATTCGATAGTTACACAATAATTCAGTTAAGTAAACAGTAATGGATGCCGTAAAGTTTTAATAACGTTTAACTGAACTAGTTTAAATTCGCTGGGAAAACCGATTATCGGTTTTCTGATTTAATTATCGGTTTCTTTAGTAATTAAATTAAGTACGTGTTTGAAATAAGGATGGTCTAGTGCTAGGAAGAAGTTACTTTAAATGGAGATAGTAGCAATCAGCATATAAACAAACTTCATACAAAAGTTTGAGACAAGTATAGAAATTAATGTTTTTAATTTCTTATTCCAATGTGGTTTAAGAAAATATCGGTTCTACATTAAACACTGCTAACAATTTTTTTTATTTTCCTCAATTTGACAATTTTCTTTACGAATTTGTTAAAATAAGATGACCGGTTATTATTTAGGTAGATAGAATGTTAAAACCAATATGTTCCAGTAAAATAAATAAAGTTAAAATTGTTACAAGATTCACCAATAGTCGAACAAAACCCTGACGTATAAATTTATTAAACAAATTACAAAAAACTGCTACGAAAACGGTTACATACATTCTTTATATTTATTCATAGGTTCTAATTCGTCCATCTAAATATATGTCCCTTAATAAATATATACTATTTCACATACTCCTTAATTAGCAGAGCTAACGTCACCATATAAAGACTCGACCGGTCTACCTACGAGCTACGAGGCGTGAGACTCCCTTATCACACGGCGTATCATCATTATGAGATATGGCGGACGTGACAGATGTTTAATGTATGTAGTTATAGACGTATAACGCATAGACTTATACTCCCTTAATAGTCAGTCCGTTGTAAGTGAAGTCATAACTGTATATACATATATAAGTGTCAAAAGCATTTTGTTATCGATGACACGCAAACAAGCCCACTGATAATGTTGCTGCTGTAAGAAATTTACCTTATAAATGTGGAAAAATTGAAATTTTCAGTAACATTGGAATTTTTATACGATGCATGATAAGTGTATTAATTTGAATAACTTTGAAATGGTTTCACTTTGCGTGCTCATATTGCAGTTCTAGGCGTTATTATTCTATGGTATGTAGGTATTAATCGCGCGAACTTATCAATGTACTGTAGAAATATGTAGACACTGTAGCCGGATGCTTAGCACTTTCGTCTAAGCTATAGATCAGCCTAGTTCTTGTCTGTCTGTCCTAAACAGATATTTGAGCGTAATATAAAATAGCTTATTCTTCATTTCACTTCGTTTCGCTTAATTTATATTATATTTTATTCAATATTCACTCAGTACCAGTAATTAAAAAAAAAAAATTCTTTAGTATGTGTTATTGCGTATTAAATATAGGACAAAAGGTAGTTGGAATAGTGATACAATTATAGAGTTCCATTGCTTATATACAAATGTGAATATTATGCAATAATTCATTATTTGTAAATAATTATTAATATAAAAGATACATGACAAAATCTATCTATTGATATTTAGCGTCTATAGTCTAAATTTATTTATTAG
>DWAJ01005518.1:0-11422 GCA_018238005.1 Eurema mandarina | reverse complement strand
CGAGTTTAGTTAAATGTGAAAACTATGTTATACATTTCTTGCAAAATAAAAAAAAATAAAAAATATAGGAATAGATTACATTTTTGGCTATGCAAGAACCTGCGTTTCAATTTTCAACGAAATCATTACATACATAAATTCATTACACTTCATGTATTACTTTGGTATTTATATACCGATTTCTTTCATTTCTTTTGATTCTTTTAAATGGAGTAGTTAGTAATCTTAACTTGTTTAATTAGGGATGACTGAGAGTGTTATAAACGTAAGAATAGACAAATAATATAATCAGAGCGCTTCGAACTGCTAAGTTATCTGGACTTACACGTGTTATTGTGAGTCAACTATAAAAGATAGACATATGCTGTACTAGGATATTTCTAATTTTAAGGAGAACATTTCTATCATACATGATTCATGTGTAACATTAACCATTAAGGTAACACACGCGATGGAAGCTTAAGAAATGTAGTAACTTCTCCCGTTTTTCCGACATGGGAAATGTCGGAAATTCACTGCACCGCTCCTATTGATTGTAGCGTGATGAAAAGTATACTATAACCTGCTCATGAGTAGGAAGAAATATTGTACCAAGTTTCGTTAAAATCCGTCCAGTAGTTTTTGTTTCTATAAAGGTTATACAAACAGACAGACAGACAGACAAAAAATTTACTAATTGCATTTTTAGTATCAGTATCGATCCCTAATCACCCCCTGATAGATTGTGGAAATATATTTCATGCACAGAATAGACCTCTCTTCAGATTTATAATAAGTATAGATTATCCATTATCAAATATAAAGTTTTTTGTACGCTGTATAATTGTTTTATTTTTTTTAATGGAAACGTTGGACCGTCGCATTTAAAAACGCCCTTATTTTTTATGTATGTTTTGTTGTTTGCCTGTAGGTTTGCGTTTTTGTAAAAAGTTGTGTAGGTGTGGTATGCTATGGATTGGAAATTATTATTATTAAACGTGTTATTATTTTACAATTTCTTCTTCCAAAATTGCTCCCCAAACTATTGAGACAAACCCTTCCAGAAACAATGACTCAACAACAGTTTAACAATAGGGAGATATGCAATTATGCCTAAGGTCTATTATTGGTAGAAACTGTGTTCCATTAAGTAGTATTTGAGTTTATCGCGAGCAGCTATGATAATTATTAAAATTATAATGATGATCGGTAAAACCACAACTCATAACAAGCTTTGAGTATTTAAAAATATTATGTAACATTAAATATCTAAATACTACCATCGTAAAAAGCAAATGATGCAAGTAATATTGGATTAGTAAATTTTTTTGCAAACGTCTTATCTCTTATTCGGGGGCACTTACCTACCCTTTTTTGTAACTCCAATGCTTATAATTGTTATCAAATTGTATCGCTAATTATTTAATCTAAATTCTATGAAATTAAGTCATTACATTAATTACGCAATGTATTAATTTCATACTAGCTGTGCCTTGCTGTTCCACCCGTGTAATTATTTTAATACTTATTTGTATATGAAGTAAATTGATACCTGAAGATGAAAATACATATCATTTAATTGACTGCTATTACTCTTTAGTTATAATTCCTGGTGCTTACCACATGTATATTTTATATTATGTACTTTAATACACAAGTCTATGGACGTAATTGAGTAAGGTTGTAAAGGTAGGACTAGTAACCTTGGATTGAAACAAAGGGAAGATCATCGACTAATGGTAACAACTGACTGGCCGTTAGGTGCCAATCGTTCAATGTTCTGACAATTATCGAAAGCATGATACCACTCCCGGCGCATTAGTACCTTTGAATTACACATGAATTAATTTATCTTAGAGCTCACAATTATGCGAAGAGTCAAAAACGAAACATTACTATCAGGTGTGTTTTCAGGCACAACATTTAAAAGGAAATAAATGAAAAGACATACAATCATACATAATGTATTTAATTATGGATTTGTTATCATTACAGTTTCTCATTTCTCCACTATAGCCTTAATTTTCTATAATATAAGAGCAATTTTGATTTATTATGATTTAATTTATCAACTCATGAGATATGATATCAAGGCATATTTATTAGCTTAAATCTAAATAATGTAAATGATGGAGCAAAGATAAAAAATTAAATAAATTTCGCACTGTCCGAATCTGAATTATACTTCAGTTGTACACGTGGATATAATCTAACATAATATGCTTGTCTTCAAGGAAGTGATATTATTGGTTTGGTGAGTACAGAAATAATGATTATTTAATTGTCGAACGCATAAGCTCGTACAAAATAAGAAAAAACATTTTAATAACATTTAATATTCACCATTAAAAGGCTTACTGTTTTTATTTCGTTAACAAAAAAATCTTTCAAAGCTTATTAAGCGGGATATCAGCGGCTGGTTTTATAAATGAAGCTTCAGAAAGTAAGGGAATAACAAGCAATCTGAAGAGATTTCCTGAAGGTTTCCTGTTCGGTACAGCTACCTCATCTTATCAGATAGAAGGAGCTTGGAATGAGGGAGGTAAGGCTATTTCTGTTTTGTTTCATTTCACATTATTTTTGAGCACATGAATATGAACTTTAATGATAAATATTGAGTACATCAAATCATACTATTCCGGAATCAGTTTTAGATTGAATACAGTTAAGACACGTTACAGGTAACATTTGTGTTTTGTATATCAGGCAAAGGATGGTCAATGTGGGATCACCTCGTGCGAACTGATCCTGATCACATCGCAGACGGAAGTTCCGGTGACGTCGCCGCCAACTCCTACCACTTATACAAACGAGACATAGAAATGCTCAAAGAACTCGGCGTACAAGTTTACAGATTTTCCATCTCCTGGCCTAGAATTCTACCATACGGCCGCCCCGATTACGTTAACCCAGAAGGCGTCGCATACTATAATAATTTGATCAACGAACTACTGGCAAACGACATTATCCCGTTTGTGACTATATATCATTGGGAATTGCCCCAAAATTTGAACGAACAAGGCGGTTGGTTAACTGAGAATATTATGGACTGGTTCGGTGACTACTCACGAGTTTTGTTCCAACATTTCGGTGACAGAGTTAAATATTGGCTGACGATTAACGAACCCTATATTCATTGTAACAATGGTTATGCCCGAGGAAATCATGCTCCAAGAATAAGGTCTCCTGGCCTTGGTTTTTACGAATGTGGACGTAATATATTGTTAGCGCATGCAAGAGCCTATCATATTTATAAGAATGAATTCGCAGCAAGGCAAGGAGGTCGTATTGGAGTAGTGATCAGTTCAGACATGGCGATGCCGAGTGACGATTCGGAATCCAGCGCAGAAGCGGTTCAAGATTACTTAGCTTTTCATGTGAGTAAATTCATTTCTTTCATATTTAGTTTAACTATTCTCTTTTTGTAATTTGAAAATTCTTCCTTTTTGTGATATAAATAAACTTTTACGTCATCCTAATCGATCATATCTGAAGCTAAGCTCATTAGGGAAATTTGTGAACATTATCTTTCATTATCTTGTACTAAAATAATATGTCAACGTACATTTTTTGATGGCAATCAATATTTTAAAGCAACGTCTGATCTTTTCAGCTTGGTCAATACATGGATCCTATATACTCAGCAAACGGCAACTACCCCCAAAGAGTTATAGACAGAGTTGCTAACGCGAGCGCCAATGAGGGTCTCTCAGAATCTCGTCTCCGACCCTTCACCCAAGAACAAATCGACTATATTAAGGGAACGTCAGATTTCTTAGCCTTAAATCATTACACAAGTGTATATGTGTATAGGAACGAATCTCTTACTGGAACATTCGAAGTGCCTTCTCATCAAGGAGATTCGTTTGTTGGGACTTACGTAGATACCACATGGACTCAGGGTGGTAGCTGGCTTTTCGTGAGTATTTTGGCCTTTACTTTCTTTACTTTATTTTAAATAAATTCTAAATGTGTGCTAAATTTGTTTAAAAAATTGCATATAATATCGACCAGTACTGATTTTTGCAATGTTCAAAACAATGAGGTATTCTTCGTATATGCGAATCGTAGAAAAAAATCACTCAATTTCTCACTTAAATCCTTTCAGTCCTACCCACCCGGATTTTATAAGCTGCTGATGTACATCAAAGAAACATACAATAATCCGATTGTGTATATAACTGAGAATGGTTTCTCAGCGCCCAAAGGCCTCGTAGATGAGGATAGAGTGGCGTATATCAGAGGCTACATGAACTCAGTTCTGGAAGCTATGGAACAGGGAGCTGACGTCAGAGGCTATTGCGCGTGGAGCCTCATGGACAACTTTGAATGGGCTTCTGGCTATACGTAAGTATTCTAAACCCAACAAAATTATAAAAATATTTTTTTTATATTAAATAAGAGACAATGACTACTACTACTAGGGTACTCGGGTATTTTAAATATTAATTGTAATGAATTCGAAAATGTTTTTCGTAGTTTAATTATTTGTAATTATATATAGAATATAAAGAAAGAATATGTGAATTTATCTATAAAAAATTTAAATTAAAAGGAAAATGAATTATTTGCATAAACTAGTCTACGTAGTAAGTATTTTTACAGGATTTTTATGGCATTCTCGTCTCTAAATGTGTATAGTCTAAGTTAGTAGTGAAGCAATTAATTTAACAAAGGCTTTATTTGGATTTACTGTAGACGGGCTAAACAAATTGCAATGAAAATAGAAAATTATATAAATGTAATATTTCATTTATGAAAACGTATTAATGGAAATACGTATTATGTGCTCGGTAGCTTTGACGATTTCCGAGAATTATATTATTTATGGTTTACTGATTTCAGTTGATGCCACAATAAAATCATATGATGCATTTTATAAATCGTCCCTATAAAATAATAGCATTAGTTTCGTTGTTGTGTATTTAAGGGAGACTAAAAGGAATACCAACCCATATAATGCATTTTAGTCGCCCTATTTTTAAGAATTACAATCAGAACTAAAAAAAGTTTGTACGGTTGCTTGTTTGATGTATCAAGGTCCCTTAATTACCTATTAAAAGAAATCCAATTGATTAATAAATTAAAAGCTTACAATAACAAAAGAAGATTACAGAGTACAATCAGTGGATTGATGCGCTGCGCGCTGACGTTACTGAAAGTACGTGAATAAATATCATTCATTATCAATGTAATGTTGTCTCAGAGAGGTCTGCAATGCCTCGAGACTCAAGCGAGACTGATTTCATCACGTATTGCGGATGTGTTTATACCTAGTTTTTCAATTACAGAGCATTGTGCGACATTTCAATCAATGTCAGGTTAAAAAAAAACATTTGATAATTTTCCGGCACTGCACTTGTAATTACTTATTACATGCATCCAGCGAAAGTACTACTTTTGAGAGTTCTCGATATATGAATGACTAGAGATATATTTAAAACATTTAACGCTAAGCAATGCGGAATAATGCTATAATTTAAAGCAAGGATAGTGACAAATAAACGTGTTTTAGTTTAATCCAAAATACGTCGAAATATTTGTATTGAACTATGGATGTATGAAATATTGATGAACTAGATAATTTTACAATAAATTTACCTATCATACTAATAATTGTTTTGTTAATGTGATATATATTATTAATATAAATCTCTTTTCAGCATGCGATTTGGCCTCTACGAAGTTGACTTCGAAGACCCGAACAGAAAGAGGACAGCGCGCAAGTCGGCTCTTGTCTACAAGGAAATTGTCAGATCCAGAGTCATTGACCCCGAGTATAATCCTGACCCTTACGCAAGCAGCGCCGTTGTGATTCACATTTCTTCACTTTTCGTTCTATTATCTGCATTTATTCATAAACTGTTTTAATCTTTTTATCAATAATTAATTTGCACCTCATTCTTCATTCAAATTTGTTTATTTATGGAACGTTTAAAAATGAAAACTTATAGATTTACAATACAACTAAATCTTATGTGGTATCGCCACATATAAACAAATCTATAGGTATTTATTTTTTAATTCTCTCTACATCACGTAAAAATATTTTAACTATGTACATATTTTTTAGTAGATAGATATATTATTAATTTTTCAATATTTGGTAAATAAAGCTACGAAATTTTATAGCAGTTATATTTTATTTGTCTAATCGATACATGTATCTTTTAGTACGTTTTAATATTTACTAGCTTTTAGCTCGCAACTTCATCCTTGTTGATTTCAATTATTATGACTATGACATTTCTTAAGAATATTATAATTTCATTTACTTGAGCGTAAATTATATTTTATGTTTATTATGTACTTAAATATATAATAAGAAAAAAATGTAACCATAAAAACGATTATAGGAATTCCATGTAAAACGTATGATACTGTCGGCCTTTTTTTAGATAATGTAAAGAGAAATATTTCTCTAATTCCAGCTCGAAAAGGAAGTCCACAAAGGGGAACAATTTCATACTATACATTTTTCGATGATACTGCCAACTGATATATATGGCAAATGATATAGCCAACTATCCAACCCAAAAAAAAATTCATGTTAAACCAGCCGTTCCTGAGATTAGCGCGTACAAACAAACAAACTCTTCTTTATATATAAGTAATAATATAGATTGTACTGAGTTCTATATTCCGCTCATGTTGGTGATAAAATCATGTACCGATATGAGCCGGAAATTATAATTATAGCGATTATTCATTGTTTGCTTACTAATCAGGATGTAGATTAAATAACTATTAAAAAACTTTGTATTAAATTAGCCATTATACGTAAATATACAACAAAGACCGTTTTGTTACAACACTTATAACTCGAGATCGACTAAACGAATCGTCATGGTTTTTGGTTTCAGAATACATCTTAAAAATAATGAAAATTTTATAAGGGGGGAGGTCAAAGTTTATATGAAAGTCCACGTATATAATGCGTCTTACTGACTCGTTCTTATATAAAAAGAGTTACCGAGTGTAGTAGCTTCCTCTAAGGTGCTCGATTGCACCCAAAACTAGTAATTTCAAAAGACTGCCCCGCGGTTTTACCCATGTAGTTTCCGTTCCCGGGACAATACCGAGATATAAAGTATCCTATATGTTAATCCAGGGTATCACCTACCTTCATACTAAATTTCAACTAAATCGGTCAAACCGTTTTTGCGTAAAAGAATAACAAACATACATCCATACACATATTATTCTCGCAAACGTTCACATTTATAATATCAGTAGGAAAAATATATATCGACTTAATCTAAGTACTGGGTATATGCAAAAACCCACCGTGAATCACTACAGTCTACTATTGGTAGAAATTATGTAACGTCTATGATTAGAAGTGATACAGAACAAAACTTTTGGTAAAACCAAGGGTAAAAACACTTAAGGAAAAATGGTAAATTTAATAATAATATATGACATTTATCTCAATGTCAGAGTCGTAAATATATAGCAATTAGATAGTAATAGATAAATGAATTTTTTGTAAACCTTTTATCTCTTATTGGGGGCGATTATCCTATTTTTTACCATCTCTGTTTATAATTTTTATCGTATCATATCGGTTTTATTTAATCTCAAATTGATAAAAGAATCTTAGTTTTTCTTTATATTAATAACATAACAAATTGTGATACTTTTTAAGTATGTTTGTTTTACGTTTATTTTATATTAGCAAATACCTACTTGACCTAAAACTTAAATCTCTATAGCGTCGTACGGACGCGAGGACTGGCCCGATTGGGTTTTTAAAAAAACCTTTTCTCTTCATAAAATGAATTTATTTTAATGAACAATAGTCTATATGATCGACCTCACTTTTCAACTAACTAACACACGACCGATTTGTAATGTAGCTAAAGACGCGATTATGTATATAAAAATTATACGATAAACGTCAGCTAAATGCTGCCTAGTATAGTGGGGTATAACAATATCCTCGACAATGCGAAGAATCTTTCTACACTTTCATTAAAATCCGGTCTATTGTCAAGTCAATTTGATTGTTAGTTTAAATTAAATAGGCTCCAAAAGTACTGGAAAAATTCCTTCGGGTAAAATATGTAAGAGATAAAGTTTTGGCTATGGAATGAACATAGGCTACATTTTAATATAAATAAGTTACTATTACTGCAAAATGATAAAAAAATGTTGACTTTTTTAACTCGTGAGAAGCCGGGTCAGTCTGCTAGTTCATAAGTTAGATCTCTTTATAGATAAAAGTATTCTCTTAGAATATAAGTGCAATTTTGATTTATTATGATGCAATTTATCAGCTTATAGAGATACGATATCAGACTATTTATAACCTTAAATCTAATACACTATTAGCTGAGATAAACAAAATTATAAATATCGCAAATTCCAATCAAAAAAATAGTGTGGTTATATACGCGGGCGGTGTCACACAAACAATATGCTCGCCTTCAAGGAAGTTATATTTTTATGTTGGTAAGTATAGACATATTAACACAAAAAAGCATAGATAATAGGTACATACGGCCGAATTGAGAAACCTTTCTTTGAAGTCGGTTAAAAACGAACGTTACTCTTAATTGTTTTTTTTATTAATAAATACAGCAAAAATATGTTATTAGGTAAAACGATAAAACAGTGAAATTTTATCTTTAAATAAACATCATAAAACAAGTCGTGACTTTATTGGCGTTACACTTTTGCGATCAATTAATTTTTAGGTGAAACTTTAAAGTAACTATCGCGTACAAATCACTTAAACATGGGAATCATTTTAATAGGTATACCTTTCGTTAAAGTTCAATGTGTAATGCTTTCGACGGGCTTTATTTTAAAGGTAATGTAAAACATAAAATCAGTTTAAATAAGCATTCACCCTAATACAAAACGTAACATTTCTTTTAAAGCTTAATAAGCGGCATAATATCAGTGACTGGCTTAAGAATTGAAGATGGAAAAAGTACGAATAGTTCTAGAAACTTGAAGAGTTTTCCAGAAGATTTCTTATTTGGAGCCTCAACATCGTCTTATCAAATAGAAGGAGGTTGGAATGAAGGAGGTAGGGTTGTCACTTTTATTAACTATTAATTATTATTGCTTTTTCCGTAAAAAGCTTTTTAGCAACACTGCATTATATTTAGTTATATTATTATTATGTACTTTAATGATGACTATCTACTATAGTCAAAGATATCTTGTAGGAAATTTTTGTATTTTGAAGTACCGTTTAATCAGCAAATTTTAAAGCTAAAGCTACAAATATTTAATGTGTCTACTGAGGTATTTGCTTAGATTTAAGATGTACAGTGTACAATGCATGTGTTTGTGTAGTTGAAAAAAATATTATGTTTATCTATCAGGTAAAGGATGGTCGATGTGGGATCATTTGGTGCGAACTGACCCTGGTCACATCGCTGATGGAACCACCGGTGACATCGCCGCCAACTCCTACCACCTGTACAAACGAGACGTAGAAATGCTTAAAGAACTCGGTGTTCAAGTCTACAGATTTTCCATCTCCTGGCCTAGAATTCTGCCATACGGCCGCCCCGATTACGTCAACCCAGAAGGCGTCGCATACTACAATAATTTGATCAATGAACTACTTGCAAACGGTATTACTCCATTCGTGACTATATATCATTGGGAGTTGCCCCAAAATTTGAACGAACAAGGCGGTTGGTTAACTGAGAATATTATGGACTGGTTCGGTGACTACTCACGAGTTTTGTTCCAACATTTTGGTGACAGAGTGAATCATTGGCTGACGATCAACGAACCCTATATCCATTGCAACAATGGTTTCGGTCGTGGCAACCACCCTCCAAGAATAAGGTCTCCTGGAATAGCTTTTTACGAATGTGGACGTAACATACTGTTGGCTCATGCAAGAGCGTACCACATTTATAAAAATGAATTCGCTGCAACACAAGGTGGTCGTGTTGGTATAGTACTCAGTTGCGACATGGCTATACCCAGTGACGATTCAGAATCCAGTGCAGAAGCGGCTCAGGATTACTTCGTTTTCCATGTGAGTACTCTTATTTTATTTTATATCATATAATTAATGTATATTTTCCAAACTTTTTCGGATTAGCCGGTGTAGTATGAGTTTCCCCTGTCAATACAGATTATAATTTATTTATTTTATATAATATTTTATTCTATATTTATGATGTAATTCGGATTATAAATTTATATGCAGATAAATTTCAGGAAAATCCATTGAATAGTTTTGCGTAATAGACTTACAAACGTCCATCCATGTTTCTGTTAGGATAAACGACATAAAAGCAAAACTTGTATAGCAGCAATTTCTAATCGTTTCAGCTTGGCCAGTACATGGACCCCATTTACACGGCAAACGGCAACTACCCTCAAAGGCTTATAGACAGAGTTGCTAACGCGAGTGCCAATGAAGGTCTTTCGTCATCACGTCTCCGACCCTTCAGTCAAGAACAAGCCGACTATATCAAGGGAACTTCAGATTTCTTAGCCTTAAACCACTACACAACTCTATACGTATACAGGAACGAATCTATTGTTGGAACATTCCAAGTGCCTTCTCATGAAGGAGATTCGTTCTTTGGGTCCTACGTAGATCCCTCTTGGCCGCAAGGCAATTCCTGGCTTTTCGTAAGTATTTTTACTGCTGATTTTAATATCTATATTATCCATTAGTCAGAACTAACGTCTTTCGCTAAAGAAATAAATATATTTATTAGTGATAAATTTTATAACAGAATTTTGCTATAACTGCATCATTTATTTATTGATTTCATGTTCGTGGTGTTTAAAACCTTAGAAAGAGTATTCTTATTCTAGATTTTAATTAGCTTATATTTATCTTATAAAAATAATTATTTCATTTCAGTCCTACCCACCCGGACTTTATATGCTGCTAATGCACATCAAAGAAACCTATAATAACCCCACTATCTATATAACTGAGAATGGTTTCTCAGCGCCCCAGGGTCTCGTAGATGAGGAAAGAGTATCATATATCAGGGGTTATATGAACTCCGTATTAGAAGCTATTCACCAAGGAGCTGACGTCAGAGGTTATTGCGTCTGGAGTCTCATGGACAACTTCGAATGGGCATTTGGCAATCTGTAAGTATTCTAAATTGAGTAATGAGTAATGCATTTTCTTATTATGAATAAAAAGAGTATTTAAATAAACATTTAAAAGTTCAGTTCTATGATATTATTAATTAAAAAAAATTAAAAATAATGTCATTATAATTAATAAGTATTATTAAGTATAATGATTTAAAGGTTCGTAATGTAATCGTTCGTAATGTAATACGAAAAAAAAGTAGAGCTGCTTTTAGTTCATCCCGAGGAATCAACTTATCAAACGATAAACTACAAGAAACGTATCTAAATATCCTAAGTAAAAAAATAGAAGAAATTAACTGGGAAGATAAAGATAACATAGAATCATATTACTCCAAAATCGAAC
>DWAJ01005517.1:0-11422 GCA_018238005.1 Eurema mandarina | reverse complement strand
AGTTCCAAACAAAGCAGAAGCTTCTTTTATGGCAACTAGATAACGGAATAAATTACATATACATACTATTCTTTTGTAAATACATACATATAATAGATAGCAACACCCAGACCCCAGAAAAATACAAATGTAAATTACAAAAATATTTTTCCGGTGTGGGGATCGAACCCACGATCCTTCGTGCAAAAAGCAGTTGTGCTACCACTGCGCCAAGCGGTCGTCTATTAAAAAATAATAACACTTTATAACTTATATAAAGTCTCAAAACAGTTTAATTTAACCATAGATCTGAAATATGTAGTAAATATTAACCAAATTGTGTTTCATTGGATTACGATGCAGACTTGAGGAATTTTTTACCTTTCTTTACGGTTAATTTTAACAACTAACATCCATTTTAGTTTCCATTAATATTATTATTACATAGATATAAATTTAAAGATTTAATGAAATACATATTCATCTATACTAATATTATACAGAAGTAAAGTTTGTGTGTTTGTTAAATTGTAAGGGGTAATCTCGAAGTGGGCACGGGTCAGCTAGTTGTGAAATAAGTACATAAATATTCCAGTACTAGCTGTTGCTCGCGACTTCGTCCCCGTCGGATCTATTTCTATTATTATGTTATAGTGAGACAATCTTAGAAGATAGACATATACCGTCGCGGACTTTTTTTTAGATCATTTAAAGAATAATAACTCTTTCATACATATTATTTTTGTATCTTGAACCGTTTTTGCAGCGCACGCAAAGGAAGCACTCAAAGATGAATAATTTTCACCGTTTTTTTACAAATTTTCCATTATATCTTCGCTCCTATTAGGCGCAGCGTGATGTTATTTAGCCTAAAGCCTTCCTCGATAAATGGTCAATTCAATAAAAAAAGAATGTTTTAATTCGAACCAGGAGATCCTGAGATTAGCGCGTTCAAACAAACAAACAAACTCTTCAGCTTTATATATTAGTATAGATTGGATAAAAGGCGTCTTGATGTTATATCAAGAAATAAAGAATGAATAACTTTTGACTTTGACTTTGCTTACCAGCTGTTCTAACGAAGTCTAGCGGGTCCACGGCCTGATCGCACAGATCCCGGCACCGCAAGATGGCGTCCGAATACTGGTTCTTCAAATTATTGAAATGCTCCTCGGCTACCTGTCAAGAAATATTAGTAACAATTATTATTATTGTCTGTTAAAAAGGTTCATATGCGAAAGTATATAGACAGATAAAATCTATACATATAATAAAAACGTAACGAGTCGCTGTCTGTACATAGAAGATATATGAGAAAAAATATTATAGGAGACCTTTATTAACGCAATAGAACCCAAAACAATGATTTTTGTCTGTTTGTCTGTGCACGCTAATCTCAGAAACGGCTTATCCTATCTAGATAGGGTTTTCAATGATATATTGTGGCAAGCTTCACTTAACATTTAGTGATTAATTCACGTCAATCGGTTGATAAATAAAAAAGTTATGGCAATTTAAAGAACCACGTTGAACTTGTTGAACGATTGTGTGCGCGCGTTAGGCATTTTCAAAAATGCTGCCCAAAGTAACTTTTCTGCGCGGGCGAAGTCGCTGGCACAGCTAGTAAATAATAATTTATTATTTATTTATTTATTTATTTATTTCAATATATAATTAACACGGTTATTCACCAATTACGCTAATTATAGACATTACATTCATTCATCTCTCTCGCAAAACTTCAAGCATACCGACAATATAACCGACCATTTATCCGCAAACAAATCGCATTCAGGGTATTTGTCCAGAAGAGCGTTGAGCGCGGAAAGAACGCGTGGCAGGGGCGAGTGGGCTCTCGCAACGGTGCGCGCTGGAGGCACGGCCAACAACTTGTGCTTGCGGTTCCGCAGGTAGTTGTCCGGCACAAACAATCGACACAGCCCATCACTCAGCTCAGGCGCACTCACCCTACCGCTATATATTTTGCACGCAGTGATCAGCTGACAGTGCTCCCGACGAACCTCTAAAGAATTGTATCCTAACATGCCTAACAGAAATTTTGTTGGATACAAGTAAGGGTAATATCCGTAAGTTAGTTAAGTTTTAGAGAGATGACCTATAAATCTACAACCGAAAATGGATAATCTGAATATCCCAAATATGCCTGTCGGCGCCGGTCCGCTCGCCATTAGCCCGCGTTGAAAGGGTCCCGGTGCGCGAATTACCTGCCTCACTGCGACCCGCTTTACGACCCATCAAACCGCTCCGACACCCAGCGCGCACTGCTCGAGCAAATTACGTTCTAGAATATAAAAGTATGTAATTGTAGCTTAAAGTTAAAGAAGCATGTATCGAATGAAATTTAGCGACCGCTGCGCTACTAATACGCCAAGGCGCTGAATCGCACTTACGTTATTTATCCGAGACTAAGCATATACATGTATACTATTTCTTAACAGACCTCAGAAGCAAAGTAAGTTCAGGAGCACCACCTTTCTAAAGATAATGCCGAATATTTCTAGATCCCCTCCGTAAATGATACTCCATTTAAACGTCGAGCGTATCTATTACGCGCTGAGAATCTCAAGCGAAAACAATGAAAGCTGGAAAGCCAATAAAATTGATTTAAAAACTTCCAAACCGTCTCCTTATCTCGCCTGTAACGCGCTTGCGACTTGCGACTAGATTTAATAAATTGCGTTCGGAATGTAGCTAGTCGCGCTGCCTCACCGCGCCCCACCCCGCCCCACCCTGCCCCACCCCGCGCACCCCCTCGTATTCCTCGCAATAATTGCAGAAAAACAAGGATTCAAACTACTAATAGACCGTCTACGTATATACGACCGAATACGTCACTTTTAACAGAATCCGTACAACTCGTGCTACGTAATTACCATTTCAGTCAATTGTTAAGACTACATTCCAAAGCAGCGCGTTTGTCTCTTCTCACTTTAAGGCACTTTCAAAATAAACTAGCAATTTAAGTCCTGCGAACCATCAGAGAATCAACCGTCTTGTATGTCCACACATTCCTTAACACAAGATTAAAGAAAGCCGTTTGACTCTCAACAAATTTATCATAGTGGCGTGTGTCGACGTCATCATTGACTTATTCCACTATTGCTTAGAAATTAAAGTAGACTACTAAATTAACAAAAGCTTACCGTCATCTTCAACAGTAAAGCGTCTGCACACTGTGTTGCGGGTCACGAGGTAGTGTCGCGAGTAATAAGTCGATATCCTGAGCTAGTCGCGTCCTGCCACGAAACAGCAATTAGTCCATTTTGCACAAACTTTTGCCCCAACGATGGCTAAATTGGCTCAAGTTCCGGCTGTATTGTATCTATCGCCTTTGATCATTGATGAATTTATTTTTAATACTTATATTTATTAGTATTCAATTTGGTAGAAGCTGTCTTGTCTCTGTCTGTCGGCATGTCGGAGAAACTAAAAATTAGGCAAATTTTAACTATGTATATTATTTTCATCTTTCAAGAACCATCTAAATTTCCCATTACGCTAAAAACACCGCGCTCTTTTAAGAAACTTTTGCAGTTACTATACAAATTAATTAATTCGTAGCGGAGACTTTTTATTTGTTGTGACTCATTAGATGAGTAAGAACGAAGAAGAAGAATAAGGTTCAATTTTGATTGCATCTGTGTTTTGTGGAATCATTTCGAGTCATCTATCAGTGAAGACCTGAGATATTTACGTTAAGGGGAATAATAACAAAAATATGTTGCAAAAATAACTTTGATTTTCACGATGTTAAATCTTTGGGACCAATAGACCCGTTCTCTAGGCGACTACAACTACCCTACCTACATGAGGATTATCCCGGCAAGAGGTGAAAATTACTCTATATCTATAGCATGTATATGTATGTAGATATTATGAATTCATTTGGTATTAGCAGATGTAGAAGAGGCACGTCGTCCTCTGCCTGCGATTGACGGCTGCCATCTATCACGGCCTCTCCATACGGACATTAGTTCTATTCGCTGTGACACTGTATATTTACCACCAATTTTCACATTAAAAATTGATTATTATCCATTCTCCAAATACATTGGACGTGTTCTTCGCCGGCAGCAACTATACTCGACATGATTGATTATAATTTATAGCCAAGTCAATCGACGCTCCCGCCGCGCTGTGTTGTATCGAGCAAACTCGATTTAATAATGTGTTGAACAGACTCATTTTGTTTGACGGAGACATACAAGGCCTTGCGACTAACCATGATGATGTATCATACCATGCGCCTATCATTTTTTAGCTTAAAAACTATTCTCATACACCCAGGAATATTTTGCGAAAAAATTATGTAAATCGGTTCAGCCCTTATCGAGTTATCAACGAGCGCTTATCAACACATTTTTATATTTAAATTTAAAATTAAAACGCTCTCATTAGTGCCACAACTTTAATAATGATTATTGCTGTTGTGTTACCACTACACTGTTACATCAGGAGTCAGTCTTATCACTGTTCTACATGATTGTTGGTGATCACAAATTTTTTTTATAAAAGTTTACGGGTTAGTGAGCTCCTTTTTGACACTTGAATACAAAAACTCGGTTCTAATATTACTCTCTGATTTTCTCGAGAGCCTTTATTTAGATAATTGCGTAGATAAAAATCACCAAACGATGGCGAAAAATTTAAATCAAGTCAGAAAAAATGCTCCATTTAAAATATAAAATAAAGGGCTGTTAACAAAGTGCAGCAATATATATCTCTTTTCTCTCTTTCTATCTCTCTCTCTTGTGAATAAAGTTCGATGCTTACGAGACTATTCTCTGTATAAGCGTTTGAGGTTAAATAAACCCTCCGCTATCATAATTGAAAACACCTTTTTCATTATAAGCTAACAAAAATCATTTTAGCTACAATAATATTGGAGCTTGTTCAATAAACGTAATTACAGATCAATTAATTTTATACAACTCAAGTCGAGCGAATTTCATCTCGAAATTAAACGATCTAATTTGTTCCATGAGCCTCTGCTGCTAATCTGAATCTTAGTCAATGTTTAACGTAGTTTTCTACGCACTGCTGTGTCTTACTGGCTCACCACATTCCCGTGGTGGGGTTCTTATCCACCAGCATGCCTTCACTCATTATTATAAAAAAAATATATATTATTACAAGCTTTTATTTAGTTTCACCTCTCCGGGGTCACTTTGTTTGTAATTAAATCTTGCAAGTACAATTTGACCCACATTGAAATTTTGCATGCCTGCGTAAATCGTACGACAATGCAAAATTATTATGACATGGAGTTGATCTGATGATGGAGCCTGAACGTGGCTATAGTAAATCAGTAATTGAAATTAAACGACACAACAACATCGTGTTTGAGCTCGTTTAATTCGTCTTGACGAGTACTCCTGTCCGGGGTCTGTTTGTTTGTTTGTATAAGTAATTAAAAAAAATGAACTTATATTCAACACTAACATTTGACATAAAATTAGATTGGTATACTCGTAGATGTGAGAATATATGCTAAATATTTGAAGGACTATCATTAAAAAGTATGTTTAAAGCGTTTACGCAAATGTAATAAGGCGCGAACCGCGCTCCGGGAATATTAATAACTAATTGGTACCTCTGCCCGTCCTCTTCAAACAGAACTCTAAACTCCTCCGAACGATCTATGACTGATGATAATCAATATATCACTATTGTTTATTCGTACAGTGTTGTGTGTTCGTTCGTTTATCTTAATTTGCAAGGAAGTAACTGCTACGTCCGGGGGAGAGGGCAAAATTCGAAATTATATTAAAGAGTTGTAAATAGCTGGAGATAAATTATAAATCTTACGTTTAACTTTAAGAATAAGGTAATATAAGACGCTAAATTAAATAACGTCGCAACGAATTAAATGGTTACTTTTCCATTTCAGATAGAAGCAGCTACATGTTGCGGGCGCGCTGGTGACACAAACAACAACCAGACCGACAGACCGACAGACCAGTCGATGCTGTTGGGTGTGACGACTGCGTGCAAATAGTAAGACATTTTGTAAACATTATCTAAATATGTATAAACTAGCCGCTCCCCGCGGATTTACCCGCGTAATTCCCGTTCCCAATGCAATACCGGGATAAAAAGTATGCTATGTTTTAATCCAGGGTATCATCTATCTACAAACCAAATTTCAACTAAATCGCTCACGCCGTTTTGCCGTAAAATAAAAATAAACATACAGACAGACACACTTTCCATTTATATGAATGGAATACGTGGATTACGTTACTGACCGCGTGCACATCGTGTACAGTTTGATCCACAAAAAAGATAGAGAATAGCTTACATCAAAATATATGCGAGCGAAGGCGGGGCGGGTCGCTAGTTAGATATTATTAAGCAAAATCGCTTTCTTCTTATATCTGTCCTATCTATGTGCGCTTAAATCTTTAAAACTACGCAACCGATTTTAATGCTTTTTATCAGATAGAGTAGTAAATGCGTGGTAAATCGCGGGGCACAGCTAGTTATTTAAAACATAGAAAAAGATATTGTGACCGCGACTAATGCGCCCAATGTCTTAATCGTAGGTACTCATGATATTTCTACCAGACTATTAAAGCTACATCTCGTCCCTTTAGTTTTATATAACATCTATATGCCCCTAACACCTTCATCAGAAACTTTGTAAAGTTATCGACAGCTCATTTACAGGATTCCGTTTGACGTTCATACTAGCAACGATTTATGTCGTAAACATAATAAAGATAACCTTAAAACCTGAAACCAGTTTTCAGGATTCAACTCAAAAATATCGTTATCGATATCAAGCGACTTTATTTAAGTCTATTGAGAGATTAATCCCAATAAATTGTGAAAATCAAGTTAATTGCTTCAATTCGCCTTCAATCTACCTCTGTGCCCTCGAGTACGGCTATAGATAGCAATGATATTCAAAAGGGTCGGTTTTAATTGGTCAAAACCCGCATAATAGTTCGGTATATTTCCATCCATTTTGTCAGTGATCCGGGCCCAACTGTAACGGCACGAGAACGAGCGGTTCACGTGACGACCACGATAAACAGTAAATATTAGTTTTGCGGCCAGACACACGTCTATGTCGCAAATGTTATCAAAATAAAAGTAGGCAAGGGCGAGCTGCTTATAGGCACATAAGAAAAGTCTGCAATGTTTGTTTGACAAGTCACAGGAATGTTTGATCACTGCATATACTCAAACATAAAGATACATAAACATATACAAATGGATTTTTTTTATTTCTGGAACATTGATACGTTAATAAGTAGGAAGTGATAATTTATAATTTTAATTCAGAATAAATAATTTAAATTTAATAAACGCTTAAATGTTTAAATATATACAACTAGCTTACCCGTGCCCACTTCGTTGCACATAATGTTAATTATTCTTTTCAATTTTTATAATATAGTCTATGACACTCAGCATTAATGTTGCTTTTAATTTGTGAAAGAATTTTTAAAATCGGTTCAATAGATCCCAAGATTACCCCTTACAGCTTAACAAACACCCAAACTACTTCTTTATAATATTAGTATAGATGACGATCCGGTAATTGTGTGTTGTAAAATTCTTCTAATATTGTACGCAGATCTGACTTGTACAACGCACGCTTAATTGCTCTCAGATCTCGCACTTGAATCACTCATTCGTTCATTTATTCATTCGGTCCCATTCAGTGTACAAGCTGGGCAAATTAATCGCCGAGTAATCGCTCATCCGAGGGTTCCTGTGAATTGTGTCTTATAACAGAACAAAATTAGTATCATTTGTATTATTTTTATACGACTACAACTAAACGAAATGTAGGATTTGATTTTTAGCAGTTTTGTATGTATCGTAGGGTTTGAACCACTTAGTCTCATTTCAATATTCCTCAGGACTCATCATAGTAACATACGAATTTTTATTTCAGCTATTTCAGACAGTGTTTACAATTGTATCAAACTTAGTTCGTATATATGTTTGCTTTTTTTCGGGGGTAGGTGTGAAATAAGTTAGACACGTATTTTTGCGCATATGATAAATTTTTAATATTTAAAAATAGTTAATGCAAGTTTTTATACAATAGTAATGTGTTAAAGTTTCACTTTACCTGCTAGTGTTACAATCCTATCTTCTGTACTACTGTTTTCAAGCAACATAATTTTTCACTCACTTTCACTAACCTTGAAACTATGGATACATTGAAGCAATCTATGAACGATATGCAAATGGATTTTCAAAACCGGTTAGAAGACTTTTATAAGGAGCTGCATAAGGTCACCACTGCTCCTGCGTCTTCCAGCCCTGCGTCAAAGCTCGCTAATGATTTTGAAAACTTCCGCTCGTTTGTTATGAAGTCTTTTGAAATTTTGGCTTCTCAAATTGACGTCCTTTCTCGTCTTTATGAGGATCAAGAGATGCGATCTCGACGAAAGATGCTGTTAATCCATGGTGTTCCTGAGCAAAACAGAAACGTCTTCGATCCAGTTCTCAAGATTATCTCTGACGTTCTTAAAATCCCAGATGTAG
The DNA here is from genome assembly GCA_018238005.1 of Eurema mandarina. Taxonomy (NCBI): domain Eukaryota; kingdom Metazoa; phylum Arthropoda; class Insecta; order Lepidoptera; family Pieridae; genus Eurema; species Eurema mandarina. The sequence continues at coordinate 2,914 of DWAJ01005517.1, read as the reverse complement.
ATAAGGAAGCTTTCAGTCGTTGTCATAGGCTGGGTCGTTTGAATGAGGATAAACCCAGACCTATTCTTGTAAAATTTGGTGACATTCGCATTAGAAATAGTGTGTGGTTTGCCAAAACCTTACTTAAGGACTCTGGCTATACCATTTCTGAATTTCTCACGAAAGGCAGGCATGATATCTTTATGTCTGCTCGGAAACGTTTTGGAGTAGCCAAGTGCTGGACGAGGGACGGCATTATCTTCGTTCTCGATTCGAATTCCAAGAGGCATCGTATTTCTCGCTTAAGTGAGCTCGATGCTATTCCTTCCTCAAAGATCGCTCCTTCTAGTTCAAGTGCTAGTAACTTCCAAAAAGAGGGGAAGGCTAACCAAGGCATCAGAACACGAAGAGTCGCCAAAAACCGCTAAGTTTATTTTACTATGTTTTCCACCTTTATCACATTTGTTTGAATTCATTGTAATTTTTTTTTTTTTTTCTTTCTTCCTATCATTTAATTATGTGGTAATTATACTAAAGTTTAAATTCGTAACTCATATTATATATGCTATGAATCTGTAGTAAAATTAATACAGCCACTTGTTTACACTTTACACCTTTCTTTGTGACGTTTATAGTAGATTGTCAAGTGTCAGTCGCTGTCAAAGATACATTCGCTTTTATTGTAACAGAGTCTTGACTTTTTGACTTGGCTGTAGCCTTAGTGTTATTCAAAATTATTGTTTATATGCTTATATATATATTTTTTTTTGTAGACACTGGCAGTTTAATGAAACTGACACTAAAACCCATATTGTTTATTTATTTATTTTATTTTATTATATATATATTTTTTTTATTGCTACTTTATTTATATACTTGTAGTGTTTATTTATTTTTATACATAAAATTATAATATTATATTATGTCATTAAACAATAGTACTCAAAGCAGTAATGATATATTTTTTTCTGATTCTGATGACAGTTTGTGTAATAATAGTTTTTATAGCATTCCTACTTTATGTTTAAATGAAATTCTTTCAAACACTTTTCATTCAATGCCTAAGAATTTTAATGTTGTGCATATTAATGCTCAAAGCATTCCCGCTCACTATACAGAATTACTTTCTTCCTTCGATTCCAATAATATTCATGCCATTCTTATTTCAGAGTCTTGGTTGAAGCCTTGCCTTTCCTCAACATCATATTCTCTTCCCGGTTTTCAACTTGTTAGAAATGATCGTGCTGGTAGAAGCGGTGGTGGTGTTGCAATCTACATAAGGTCTCACATTCCTTTCTCTATAATTAGCACTTCGCCTCCGCCTACTTCTACCGAAGCATTAGAGCATCTTTTTATCGAAGTTACTCTGAGTCATCATAAAATTCTACTTGGTGTTTTATACAGTCCCAATTCCTCTATTGACTATTTTTCTTCCTTCGAAACTTTACTTGATAAATTTACTCCTGTATATCAACACATCATTTTAATGGGTGACTTAAATACATGTCTTCTTAAAAAAGACTCCCGTGCAAATAAATTACTTTCTACCGTTGACTCCTTTAACTTAAAAGTCCTTCCTTTAAATGCTACTCATTTCTTTCCAAATTCCGCTCCTTCTCTTCTTGATCTAATCATGGTCTCTTCCCCTGAGCTTGCGTGCAACTTCGGCCAGTGTTCAGCAGAAGGATTTTCCTATCACGACCTTGTTTTCCTCTCCTATAAAATTCGTCCCCCAAAATTCAAACCAAAAACTTCAATGCAACGTAACTTTAGGGCAATGGATATGGAACACCTTCTCGCAGACGCCAATAACCTTGACTGGGGTCTAATTTTTGTGGCTGTTGATATTAATAGCAAAATCAGTTTGTTAAATTCATTTCTATTAAAGTTATTTGATAAACATGCCCCTCTACGCCCAGTCAAACTTAAACATTTACCTGCTCCCTGGCTAACTTCAGATTTAAAATCTTTAATTAATAAAAAAAATCGCGCCAAAGCCTTATTAAAAGCTAATGATTCGCTTGTAAATCGTGAGAAGTACAAAAAAATCCGCAACCGATGTAGTACAATGTGTAGAGATGCTCAAAGACGTCATATCCACAGCTCTGTACAAAACGGCAATCCAGTTAAAACATGGAAATTTTTAAAATCTCTCGGAATCGGAAAACAGTCACCACCGGATTTTGCTTCCAATATTGACATGAATTCCTTGAACGAGCACTTTTGTACGGCTCCTGTATTTGACCCCATGCTTAAAAAGAGCACGCTCGAGGACATACTGCGTACTGCTTCTCACAACTTTCCAGCTTTCGGATTCAGCTCAATCACTGATTGTATGGTCAAGAGGTGTGTATTGTCTATCGCTTCGAAAGCTGTTGGTAGTGACTGCATTGGCCGTAATATGATCGTCCCTATCCTTGATATCATTGCCCCCATCCTCACTCATATCTTTAACTTTTCACTCTCTTCGTCCGTTTTTCCGTCATCATGGAAGGATAGTCACGTTATCCCTCTTCCTAAAAAATCGAATCCTTCCTCTCTTACTGATTTTAGACCTATTTCAATACTCCCATTTCTTTCTAAGGTCCTTGAACGATTGGTGCAAGATCAATTAAGTGTATACATGAATTCGAATTCACTTTTCAATCCTTATCAATCTGGTTTCCGTCCCGGTCATAGCACGGTCACTGCCTTAGCTAAAGTCACTGATGACATTCGTTGTGCTATGGACAATAAACAGGTTACAATTCTCTCATTGTTGGACTTTAGCAATGCCTTTAATTCCGTTGATCATGACGTCCTTTCGGGCTTGTTAAGGTCTTGCAACTTATCATCATCCGTGATTGACTGGTTTCAAAGTTACCTTCTTGGGCGTCGTCAGCGTATATGTGTGAATGATTCCCTGTCAACCTGGTGTAACGTCTCTGCTGGTGTT
>DWAJ01005516.1:0-11423 GCA_018238005.1 Eurema mandarina | reverse complement strand
TTTTCATCAATCGATTTTTATCCAACATGTCTAACAACACTCGCCCGTTAAACACCTGTAATACAAAAAAAAAATAAAATCGGTTCATTATATAAATAATATAAATAACTCCCCTCTTTTTGCGTCGGGGGTTAAAAACAAGTCCAATCAAAAGAAAATCCAGATAAGAAGAGATAAATGTATGGAACATTGTAGTCATATATCATACCGAGCTGTACTAAATAAAATATTCTCTAGCACCTCACTTTATTTTAAATATGAATGAATGAATTATTCCTTAGGCATCGAATAGCGTGCTCTAAAGTGTATTGTGTTGCCACGTATAATTTATCTTTGAATATTTTACACGATAATAAATCGTTTCATATTATTATATCTGGCAACATTTTATTTGTACCGCGCGTATTATAATTAACGATGGAAGGTAGCACTGAACAGTTTTTGTTATAATTTTATGATTAAAAATTTAAGCTTTAATTTAATGAGGATTTTTTGTTTTTAACCTGAATTAAAATTCAGATACAAAACAAGAGAAAATAATATTTTTATGTGTTTTTATACAATTTAAATATTATCTTTCAAATACAGCCAGATTGTATTACTTAATTGACATAGAGTGCATCCATACCAATCTATTATAAATTCAAAAGTATCTCTATCTGTCTTTCTCGCTTTCACGCCAAAATTACTGAACCGGTTGTAATGAAATTTGGTACACAGATAGTCTTGAGCCAGAAAAAGAAATACATTTCATAAGAAAGACCACGCGGACGGAGTCGCGCGCAACATCTAGTACTTCATATACCTGTAATTTATTATAATAGGAACCACATAAGCTACTACACATAAATGGCATATACATATTAGTTATCCGTTTTATTTTAATAACTGTCTCATCTTTTTCAATGTCATGAAATAATTTATGAAGCCATACAAAAACAAAGGGATCGGAAACAAACGTTGGCTAAAACTTCACACTTCACGCTCACAAACCTATATATACTACACAAAACCTATATGTTCTTTTAAATATTGCCATGCCGCGAAGCTATTAAATAGTCGAACTACAATATCGGCATACCACGACTAAAGTCAAACGAGCAGTCGACACTCGACGCCATTAGTGAAATCGGTGAATTCCCACAAAGGCCCTAGCCTAATATAAATTCCAAAATACCGCAACGTTCCTATTTTGAATTTCAAATGAAATAAACATTTTTTTTTCTTCTATGCGCGAATATTTCTAGGACCGATCGTTGATAGTTGTCGATTCGTTATGCATGGGAATTTTAACCAGAAGGGATTGATACAATATGTCGCTGGTGTTGTTTATATAATCGACATTTATAAATATTTCTAGACGCTGTGCTGGCGCTAGCGCTATCCAGGTCCAAGATGATGACGGTGAGCAGAGATCGTGTTGAGGTGGATGAGAGATTAGTTATAACAAAAAGGTTTTTAAAAATTGTTCCGAGGCACTGAAGGATGATTCGTGAATTCGTGCATGGGCTTTGTGTTTAGTTTATACATTTAGAAATGTATCTAAGACGTCCTTTAGTAACCGTAAAATATTTATTTTTTAATTTAACACAAGAAAAAAATTCATAAAACCAATAAAGTTTCATTTGCTATTAATTCGCTTGAAGTTATACGAAATATGATTTACTTACCGTTACAATCCAAAAAAGATAATAAAATAAAATAATATTTTCCATTTATTTCAGTCTAAAACATCTTTAAGATCCCATCCGCTAAATGATTGACGTCAGATGTAAGAACATTATTTTTTGCTGTCCGATTTGGCGCGAAATGAAGGCTTAGTGTACTGGCGTTTATTGAAATACATTATTATCGTATTATTAACTAATACCAAGATTTTATCGTAGTTTTCTAATTATAGCATTCGGGCGCATTATGCAATATAATGCTTAACGTTGAATATGTAAGTACAGAAACGTTGAAATAACTTCTCCTTGTGTGTTAGTTTAGAATATTCTTTTTTTTCTTATTTTCATACACATGTACACACTTTACAATCACATGATAATATAATAATATATTTATTTTCTAACCACAATACGCATAACAATGAAAGGAAAATACCGTGTTCATTATTTTAGTAACATTATAAATAATTTATTAGTTACCGTATAAGTAACCTAACCTAAATAACCTCATACAGATGTAGTTTATGTAAGAACATTTAACTTGTTTCAGTTTGAAACCCGAGCATTCAACAGTACGGGCGTGTTCATCACCAACAGTTCTTGCGACTCGCTCGCGTGCGTCATCTCTGTGAGGCCGGAGCCTGGCACTGCGAAATATACCTGCGAAGTCTCTAGCGAAGGGCCGAGGTTCGCTGTTGATAGACGATCTGCTAATATGACGCTCTCGGGTAAGAGAATACACATATACACCCACACACACACACACACACACACACACACATACAGACATATTTACTTTTCCATTAACCATGTATTGTGTTTGTGGTGTTGGGTGGTACTGGTAAATTCCTAGTTTTGAATGCACTCCTTTATGAATTTAAAGTAAAACATATTCTATAAACATGTTTAATATTTTTCTCCTGCAGTAAAAAAATTAAAAAAAATCTGGTCCTTTTAAAGTATTTCTTTTTTAATTTTCAACTTTGTGATTAAAGAAGTTATTCTTTCAAACCAGTTCTAGAATCTTCCATTAAGCAGAATTTTTAATAAAAAAAGTATGTGTTTTATAATATCATTAATACAATATAATCTTACTTTTTTAAAGACGATTTTTTCATTCCCAAGCCTGTGTTCTAAAGAAGTTTCCCTTGGAAACTTATTCTAGAATCTTCCATTAAGCAGCAAAAGTCGTATATTAAAAACTTCTATCACATAACTTTCCAAGTATAAGGGTGTAAGAAATTACATCGTAGCTATCGTTTAAAATTTTCTAATAAGAAAGCGGATTATTTGTCCTCTACAAAGCTGCTCTTAAATTCTCTAGAAGATTCGATCTTTAATAAAAATGTGAAGTATTCGCGCTATGAAGTAAGTCTTGTATAGAATTCATAGAATTTATCCTGTCGTTGAAAAGTGACTAGAAAATCTGTACCTCAGTGCATATTTTTTGAGCAGGCATTTTGTATTGAAAATATTTATACTAAAGATTAATAAATAACTCATATTGGGAATCGTTAAAAAAAAAGGTTAACTATCCTTTAATAGATACATTAGAAATTAAAATGAAAATTTCGATCATGGAAATTCTATGGAACTAGCGTGGCAATAAGAGGGCCACCATTCCACACGCAAAATAGGCGCACATAGTCGTCGAGTTGCGGACACGTGCGGACACGGCCCGTGCTTACTTACTTCTTACTTATCCACGGACATAAGTGCTAATACAGTTTTAATATGTTAGATGCATTTTACCTTCTGAGTTACTATAATATTATATAGATATAATAAAAGTTCCAAAATTTTGTGTTCTTAACAATGTTATATAACCAAATTATTACCCTCCGTTTGTCTTCGCCCTTGTCGGTTAAAAAAAGCAATATATAACTGCAATAAAACGGTTCGCAGTTTTAAAGATTTAAGCATTCATAGCTGACGCACACACTTAAATTAACTTGATTTTATTCTAAGTATTAAAAACATACCTACTACAAACTTATTAAGGATATAAATTCGAATATTTCACAACACTTTTTAGCCCATTTATGTGTCTATTTTAAAAATGAAATTGAGGTTAATCTATAACAACTTTGTTGCATTAAAAGGCTGTTCCGACAAACTTTTTAATTTGCTAAAAAGGTATTTAGTACACGCGAGGTAAATTTTTAAACAGCTCTCGTTGGCAAGGAATAATTTAGGTTGTAATACTTTACTTTGTGACTACTATCAAGAATTTAAAACGTTTGTAATATGACTAGCCGTGCCACGCAGTTTTACCCTCTTAGCTACAGTTCCGTTGGTTATTCCGGGATAGTAACTATTTAGAGTGTATTCTTCATATGTATAAATGTCCTGAAAATATTTATTTATTTATTTATTTATATATGCTAAATTTCAGCAAAATCCGTTCAGTAGTTTTTAGGGTGAAGGAGTTACAAACTTTCACACATAATATATTCAACATCATAAACTTTCTCTCATAAAATATTATTAAGAATGATAGTTTCTTACTCTCTTTCAAATAACTATCTAATATTTCTAAGAGATTAGGTTTCGCAACTAGTTTAAAAGCACCATTTTTGTATGTTATACGACATGACCCAGCTTCGGTATTTTACAGTTTAGCTTAACATACAATTTTGTTATGAAAATGTAAAATAGAATAACCTTGTTGAGAACTTTATTTATATGCGATTTATTCTTTACAATATGAATGTTTTGTAATTTAAGTAATTTTCTATTTTTTCTTTACGCTCCCCATAATTCCTCTATGCCAAACAAATATTTCCTTTTCCTGTTTTAAATTCGCAGCTAACTAATCATTACGACTGTTTATGGGCAAAGATGGTCACATACTATCAGGCAAACCTTCCTGACATTTCAAATTAATCGTATAATAATTCATTAACATTATGATGTGAAAAATTATCCCATTAATGTTTCAAGGCAATGCAATATAATTTTTTTCCCAGTCCTTCCTGAGTACGAGCCCCTGATCACTGGCCTGCCAACCATAGTACAAGCTGGGGAACAGGCCTTCGTGAACTGCACGTCAGACTACTCGCTACCTCCAGCCATGATCGAGTGGTTCGTTGATGCTGAACTACAAGAGGTAAGTCAATGGATGAGGCTACTTTCTGATTTTTTTCTATAATAGTAGGCAAACGAGCGCCGGCTCGTGGCCCAAAGTTTATTATAAAGCGCACCCGATTTCTTAAACGGGTACAAAAAGGATTTCCAATGTCTTCAGTACTCTCTAATCTCTATCTTTAGAAGGGCTAATCTTTAAAGGTTAGGTTAGGTTAGTTACGAAATATAGATGTGTTGTAAGAACAGATCAAAACCAGGGTACGAACTGAATTCGGACTATCTGTTCTTTAATTCAGTAACCTGTATTGACTTATTTTGTTATGAGCTTTAAGACCCAAAATGAACAACAAAACTAACTGTATCCTTTATCAAATTGCCTTCCACATCTACGAATACCACGCAAACATAACACACACTAAGCAAAGCCGATCAAAATGCCTTCACGGTAAAATGTTTGCGAATCTGTCAAGCCATCAGCTTAACAGTTTTGTTTGAGATCGTAACCGCAATATAAAGGGTTTATAGTGTCCGAACTGTCATACTATTCTATATGGATCACTGTATCCTCGTCAACTTTGAGGCCGGTAGTTATTTTAATATTACTCTGTAAGGGATAATTGACAGCCATTTGGATAGAAAACTCTTTATTGTTACGATAAAATATTGCTCCTTATAAAGGGCAGCATATTTTCAAGGTCAAAACATACCTTTATTCAACTAGGCTACGTCATATAGTAACACTTTTGTATAACCATGTTATCAAACATTCATTGCCCGTTCCCTTCGGAAAGCAGTTTCTACAAATAGTTATTAATATACATAATGTTAAATATGAATAAATGTAGAGCTCATGTCTGCTTAGGAGCCTATTCACTCTAACCTTAAAGAGATCATAAGTTTCGTACAGGATGAAATTTTGAATAGAATTATTGTAAAATTGCATTCTTTCAGAACATAAGCCAGAAATATGTAGTCTTGAAGCTTCCTTTTGATAAGTATCCTCTTTGACTCCACACTCGGTAGTCGGTACTCGCGACAAAGAAATTCTATCCGATATTTGGATATCTCGGCTCTTTTATTATTGGATCATCTCTGAGCTTTGATATCAGGTAAAGGATTTTGTATGCGTGGCATTTTGCATTGAACGAACAATGATAGGTAGTCGATTGGTGCATCGCCTGCGAATTGTCTTTAAAATGGTCTAGAATCTGTATATTGTAGTTTATAATAATTGATTGTAAGAGATTGTTTTACTTGTTTTCGATTCAAATAAAACTTGATAATATTACATACCTCGTATAAAGAGAACATGAAAAATGTGACCATTTGGTATAAAAGTTTCTGGAAGTACTAATTAATTGATTTTAGATTATTTCTTTAAATTGTATATAAATACTTTTTATCACGTATTGTAACTTATTATGACACATTAAAATGTTAACACACGCATAGATAAACAAATAAATTTTTAGGGATTCCTACCTTATTACCTATATAGATACCTATTCCTTTTAAAAAACTAACACAACGAAGATTAAAAATGATTTCAAATGATTAACAATTTCTTGGGTCTAGTTAAACTTCAAAAAAACTTTTTATGTTTATATTCAATTATAACACGAATGTCTCGACGTCAACACCGAATAGTTCTTAAGTTACCAGCTCTCATTTATCTCACAAAGCCTAACAAAGACGGTTTCGCCTGCCGATTGTGTACAGGAACAATACACGAGGGTCCATTATCGCGTGGCAAAAAGCGTGTTACCTAGCGCGGAATTATGAGAGATTACATCTTTTACGCTAGTGTCATTTGTGACGGTTTTACGGATAGCGCAAGGGATTTTGTTTGTTGTATACATATACACACATCTGTGCGTATATGTGTGAATATGTGTAAATGTGTCTGTGTGTGTCAATGGCTTCTATTTTTAAACGATTTAGAAGATTTACTTTTCGATTTTACGCTTATCAGTATATAATATGATTATGTTTCCCGCAGCCGCGTTATTTTCGTTTATAAAACATCGATTAAAAACAATTGATCAAACTAATAGAAACGACGCCTCAAAAATAATTTTATCAAATTTAAATATATCTTTATTTAACTAGTCTAGGCTACATACATATAGTAACACTTTAGAATCGTCATGGTATTACAGAACAGTTATTTACTACCCTCAATCATACAGGTCATATCTAGACCAACATTGTACCTACACTAACAAACACTATACCAAGAAAAGAATAAACAATAAACATATTGCTTGTCCTACGTTTATGCCATCAAGAACAATGCCGCACGGAAGACTCCATTATCGCATCGCAGTGTCCCGCAGTCTCGCTGAAATATGACAGTGTGATGTTGATTACATCTTGCCCTTTTGAGGAAGGTTCCAGAATCACGTGACGTCACGTAATTGAGACGCCGAGTAGAATAGTGTTAGTTAGAGAAATTGCGGCGCGAAATCGACTTTTGCGATGTGAATGTATATTTGCGAATTGTGGTAAAGATTTTGGAGAATCGTTTTGGAATAAATATTCTTATATGATTATATGTTTGATATAATTTAATACTAATTGATGAGTTGACGATGTATGATAATAGTTTTTTACAGAAGGATTTACACGTATCTTTATCTATTCGCCTCCATATAATAAAGCATTCAAACTATTGCAAGATCTTATATTTACTTTTTAATGTAACATATTTAAAGATTCTCTAGTCATAATTATATTAGCAGCTAGGAAAAGTCATAATAGTAAAAATGTTGCTCAACTCAATGTTCTTTGATAAAAACCACCTCCAAAGGTTTCCATTAACACCGTCCGATATCGTACCTCTACAAATTACATTCTATTTTACTTTATACCTCATATTCACTGAAATAAAAGTACAGTACCGTCATTCGCTCGCTGTTACATTTCTGAACACGTCTTCTTATACAACGTTCATCTTTTATTTAATTTATCATATCTGTTTATTTATTCTTTGGCGTGGGTCGTACGAGATGTAAATTGAATGGTAATAACTTATGAAGCGGATTCCCGGAGAATCCCAGGGGAACTTCGTAACGCTAGTTTAACTTGGCTTCGAGACATTTCCAAGGGATTGTTTTATTTTACAAATATCAAAGAAACTGCGAGATTTTATTGCCTGGCGTTTATATGTCTGCTTCATGGGTGTACGGTCAGCAGCTTAAGTTGATGAATACTATTAATATTACAAAATAATCAAATCGTGAGATTCAAAGAACGCCTTCAAGGTGTACTATTTTATTATTAATATGTTATCCCGATATAATGTTATTATATAATTGTGTTATTATATAATTAGGTTATTAGCTATAGAATGCCTTTAATTATTGATTACTAATTATATATGTATCAATAGCGGGTTAGTGTTAGGGTTGTTATATAACAAAACAGCGCTAAAGTAGTTTTAAAGATTTAAGAATACATAGGGATCTACAGAGAAAGTGAATTTGTTTTATACTGTTGTGTATTTGATTCGTTATCTTCATCGTCTTTCCTATTAGTTCGTCAACGCATTTACAAAGATTCTACCATTACGATTCACCATCAGTTAAGGATCGAATTCATCACCATAACAATAAAAAAACAAACTTTCGTTTAGTTCAATCATAATAGTTTCATCTCTTTCGCGCACAGATTTCAAAAACAGAAGAGATACAAACATTTCTCTTTTCCCGTACAATATTTTGGGCATGAAAATACACATCACTTTTTACGTCGACACACATCATGTGCAGGCATTTTTATTTCACAGTAGGAACTCGAATAATATTCATTCACGAGCGAACTAAAGAAACGTTACCGGCTCAAGCATTCTGAAAGCCAAATAGAAATGCCTTAGAATCCAGCGCAAGTTATTCAATGTTGAAATTATTTACCCAATTATACTCGTGCTGTTAGTGTATAAAATATAAATAAACCAACCAAAGAAAGTTTTCTAAAGAATTTCTGCATTGTTTGACTGAATTAAATTTAACTGCAATTGTTTGTCACTATAAGAACTTTTAAATACACGTAATTTAAAACTTTGTATAGTCTCACAATATATTTTGAACCATTAATTTATTCGGGAGAACTGTATAAAATACTAGCGACTTACTATCTCGGCTTTGTTTATATACGATATAAAATATCTTCCTCAATAATCTACCTGACATATCTATTAGTGATCCCACGACCATATATACAGACCATGTACAGATTTGTCGAAATATTTTAAGCTCTTTCATTGAACGATATAGTTTGTCATCATATTAATTAAAGCTAAACCCAAGCTCAAAGTAACATTTACAAAAATTTAACAGACTTCAAAGAAAGGAGGAGATTTCTCAATTCGACCCTATACATGCCTTTATTATTATGGCGAACCTTAGGATGTGTAAGTATGAGTCAGTCAAATATTTCAAGAAATATTTACAGCCACAAAATTAATAAAAATCTAAAAGTTAAAACATGAAGCGTCTATCATAAAACCTTTCGTGAAACAAATCGGAATTTTAAATTCCGACAAAGGTTGATAAATTAATAATTCGGGATCACATTCATTATCACTTGAAAAGATTAATTATCTAATGATGATTTGTGAAAATAATTTATTAAAGGTTTGCGAAACGTAATCTAACGGGCGTGATTGCTTTCACCGGGTTTAATTTCCTTCATTGGGTCGCTAGGACCCTTTTCATTATTAAAACATTATTTTCATAAGTTAACTTCGGTCTTGAGCCAAGAATTTGAGGCGTTTTTAAACAACTTTCAATTAAAGCTTTGATTAGTTTACGCTTCTGTGAGTGCTATTGAGTTTATGAATCTAATTTGTACGTATTTTTTTGTTAGAGGGTTGCCTGATGGTCAGGAGCTGTCTCTGTTCGTCGACTATTGCTTCGTAAATGTGTTGGCGAGCTAAAAAATATAATACAAGAAAAATGAGCCTCTGGTCATTACTTACTTACGGAGCTTACCGAACTAAAGGCAATGTATCAAAGATATCATTTTAAATCAAGATAGCATCTATTTGAAACTGGCTTCTGTTGGAACATTTGAGTGTGAATAAGCCTAGTAAGTAAGTATATTCAGTAGCATGGCTCTACCACATACAAAATAAGACAAATTACAGGATATGTTAAATGTCATTAATTATCACATTTCCTTATTTAATAACAATGACGAACAACTTTTTTAATTAATCTTCACTTTAATGCTTAATATACCTAAATACGAAAGCAATTCCATCTGTTACAAATTTATACCTAAACCACTTTTCATATCATTATTGCTATTCGTTTCAGACATAGTCTAGAGCTCGCAATGCCTTTTTATAACAAAAAAAAATCATAATTGTTAAAATAATGATTGAAAAATAGTTCTGATTTTAATGATCTTTGCTTCGTTAGACTCGTCTGTGTCTCGCGAACAGTATTATAGCAATTAAAATATCCCCAAAAAATGGAGTACAACGCAGTTAGTAAGGGAAGCAGCTGTCATGGTATAATGACATTACCAAAGTGAAAGGCAAAAATTATTTATCCCCTAATCATGACCTTTATATATATAAAAATGAAACCCGTTTTCCGTTGCCACGGCATAACATGAAAACGGCTTGACCGATTTGGATGATTTTTTTTGGTTGTTGCATTTCTTATTATTAGGAGAAGGTTTTATGTAAGAAAAGATTAGCATTTCACTTTTTTGATATTTCATGATTATAGGACGATACGATGTTCGCCGGGTCAGCTAGTAAAAAATAAAATGTAATACCACTAACAATAATTGTCAGGAAAACCCTATCAACTGTCATCGCTTTATCGCTCTTTTGAACAAAGTCGGATATTAATAACCGCGACGTAGGTACACTTTTAATTTCCTTAACACGTCAAAATAAGAAAAATGGTCGGAATGACGCGGCAAAATTATAAGGTCGCTAGAGTTAATTAACATTTTGCTATTCTATGTTTCCCTTTGTTACTGCCTTTTTACTTAAAACGTATGAAAATATTGAAATTGAAAAACATTAGCGTTTGATTACAATACAGCTATTCAAACAGTTTATTTAAGGAAAATAAATATCACAATAACATTTAATATTTGAGATTCACAAACGAAAGATATCTTTGTTTACACATACATCGTTGTTTGATAAAGAAATATTTCATTAAACCGTTTGCTTAGCATCATCAACATCGTCTTTGAACATGCTTTAGAAACTATAACTTAAATATAAGATGTTCATGAGCTAAAGTAATTGACTGGGAATACGATCTATCATGCTTAATGCAATGACACTTCAGTGAATAATGCCGTTAGTTAGTAATGTTCATTAGACTACACTTCGAATAACCTATTGACGAAGTTCGGCGAGTTTAGTTAGTCGGTAGTCGGGTTTATTTAGCTGCAAAGGGAAATTTTACCAAACATGGTCTTCTAAATAGGAGGCACTGATTGACGGAATACGAATGTATTCTATTTTTGAATAATAATGAATAATAATTATTTTCAGGACATTTATATACAGTGCCATCTAGTTCCAAGCTAAGCCGAAGCTTGTGTTATGGCAACTAGATAACGGAATAAATTACATATACATACTTTTCTTTTGTAAATACATACATACAATACATAGCAACACCCAGACCCCAGAAA